>ML994610.1:5103483-5399381 GCA_010093925.1 Zopfia rhizophila CBS 207.26
CCCCAAGTACCTTCTCTTTTCCTTCTAGTGCTCGTTGGTGCATCGCTTCTGCCTCTTCATACTTGCCCTGGCTCTTCAACGCCAACCCAAGGTTGCTGACGCTGGTGAGCGTGTGTGGGTGCTCTGCCCCAAGTGCCTTCCCCCTTCCTTCCAGTGCTCGTCGGTGCATCGCTTCTGCTTCTTCATACTTGCCCTGGCTCTCCAACACCGACCCAAGGTGGCTGACGCTGGTGAGCGTGTGTGGGTGCTCTGCCCCAAGTACCTTCTCATATCCTTTCAGCGCTCGTCGGTGCATCGCTTCTGCCTCTTCATACTTGCCCTGGCTCTCCAATACCGACCCAAGGTTGCTGACGCTGGTGAGCGTGTCTGGGTGCTCTGCCCCAAGTGTCTTCCCTCTTCCTTCCAGTGCTCGTCGGTGCATCGCTTCTGCCTCTTCATACTTGCCCTGGCTCTCCAACACCGACCCAAGGTGGCTGACGCTGGTGAGCGTGTCTGGGTGCTCTACCCCAAGTACCTTCTCTTTTCCTTCTAGTGCTCGTTGGTGCATCGCTTCTGCCTCTTCATACTTTCCCTGGCTCTTCAACGCCAACCCAAGGTGGCTGACGCTGGTGAGCGTGTCTGGGTGCTCTGCCCCAAGTATCTTCTGCCTTGCTTCTACTGGCATCCGAACAACTCTCTCCACAGCTTTGTACTCGCCTCTAAGGTATAGGTACCATCCTATACCTAAAGCAATCTTCGCCTTATTTAGCATGTCATCCTCATCTCCCGTCACATAGCTAATAGCCTCTCTCGCGTGGGGAATGAGTACTTGGCAGTCTGCCCATGTCTTGTAGTCTCCACTTGGAAATGCTGCAGCTAGAACTCTTATCGACTCCTTTATCCATTTACTCAACTGTTTATCCGCCTCGAGCCACGTTCTCATCGATAGCTGTACAAGACGGTGCATCTCAAACGACTGCTTTCCTATCTCGGCTCGCACAAGGGAGAAGCTTAGCAATGGCGCCATAGCATCATTAAAGTCAAGCTGACTGGTGTTGTTTGGCAACAAAGACATTGGAATCCCCTGTTTATCGAACATGCTCATCAGCGCAAGCAGATCTGCAGCTGACTGCTCCGTCTTTTGGATCTGTGTAAACGAGATCTGCCACGTCGCGATAACCGCATGCCGTATGCTGTGGTCTCGCCGAAAGTCTTGTAAACCCTTCTTGCCGAGGAGGCGCATCTAATTTGCCTCGCTCTCGCGGAACAGGTCAAGGTAGCCCGACATGGTTGTCATAGGTGCTCTTGTCTTGATATACGCCGCGGCGTGGGTAATTGCAAGAGGTATGCGTTCTAGAGCTTGGACAAGTGCCGTCGCATCAGCTTTACTGGACTCGCTAAATGGCGCTCTGGTCTGGAGGAGCGCCAGCGCGTCCTCTTCATTCATCGGCTCCACCTGGACGATGCTACCATGCGTCCCCACGAGATTAATTGCTGCAGTTTTGTTCCTTGAGGTGATGAAGATAGCTCCATTCGGCGTTTGAGGGAGGAAACTTTCGAGCGGCCTCTTGTGGCTCGTGATCTCGCTCGCCTGCCCAGTGCCTGCGGTATGTTCGTCGCCGGTGAAGAAAAAGCCATCGTCGTCGGCATTGTCCAGTATCATAAGCCACTGCCCATTCCTTCTGTCTGACAGCCACGCGTATACAAGCTGTAAGATATCCGCCTTTGGATCTTCTCGCCCAGGAAGTGGAATGTTGTCGGCAATGTCTCTATACCCTTGCACAAATCTGGTAGGATTGCTTCCGTGTATCCAGACCACTAGCGTGTGCGGCTCCACCTGTTGAATTCTATGCGCATACTCAATCGCGACCTGCGACTTCCTAAAGACGTGTTAGATTTCTATCTAAAAGGATGTCGAGGAACATTGCTTGCCCTACGCCTCCCAACCCAACAAGAGCTAGGCGAATGTGGTTCCGCGAGGCTGCTTGTTTACGCTTCATGCTAATCTCTGCGATGATGTCTTCTCGGCCAACGAACAGGTTATCCCTCGGAAAGGGGACCATGAACAATGCATCAGTCGCTAGTAGGAGTGCGTTCGTAAGCGTTCCATGCTGCCATACTCGACAGTCTACGTTTTTACGTACAAGAAACTTCCGCAGCATTAGCAGGTGATATTCTTTGACTCTCTAGCTCCTGTTGGATAAAGCTCTTAAGAACGCCGTAGATGGCGCGGTAGCCCTCGTCATCTTTGCTACTGTATCTAGCCATCTGCATGTGATTTGCATCGATGCTCTCGACAGTCTCTAACGTTTGTGGAAGATCGAGCTTTGATGAGAAGTCATCCACGACCTTTATTTGTTAGCGTCGTACAAGTAGATCGCGGTATACAATATAGAATTAGTGAATAATATACCTTTTCGTCTACACCCTTCATGCCAGAAATCCCTCGTGCCTCCTGAAAGGAATGAACCTTTATCCCGCCCTTAAATACAATCGTCTTGAACTCCTCATGAATATTATCTAGAACTTCACTGTTTACTTCTAACGTTTCAAGGACCCTCTTATTCGAGTCTTGGAGGGCGAGCCGGGCAAGATTAGAAGCAATCTGGCCCCAGCCGGCATATGCGCTTCCCCGGTGCGGCGTCCCAAGGAAAATGACGAGCTTTGTCCATTCACGGATTTTCTCGGATCGATGAATGGCCTGCAGCAACAAGTAAGCAGGAATTTATTTGTATCACAGATTACTGGTGCCGTACGTCTTTGACGATGATGCCGCCAAGACTGTGCACCACGAACGCGATTGGTTTCTACGAGGCCGTTAGAAACTGCTCCAAGCTAGCAGGCTGTTATTATCGTACTCTGCTCTCGATCTCTCTCTCGAGTCTTACTGACAGATCCCGGCCATGCTGAGAAATGCTGTTCTTGTTGTTCGCCCGAAAGAGACCTCCAATAACATCCGCGTTGTACCCATATGTCCACACTCTGGCTTGAGGTATATCCGACACCAGGTACTGCTCTGGCCAGAAGACTGTATATGATGACGATGGTGACGAAGAGGCCTGTGTCTGTTCCGTGCTTGTCAATGGAGACTTGGCCGCTCGTCGCCTAAAAAAGTACTTGAAGCCTTTTGGCTTTTCGGTCGCGTCGCTGTTGCGCTCACTGCGCGCAACGGGGCCGGCTTCCCATGTACATCGAGGATGTCCTCGAAGGCCGTGGACGAATATTATACTGTGGGGAGTCAGTGAAGGGCCCTAAAATGCATAAAAACGTTGTCTAACTTCAAGCTGAACTGGTCGTCGCTCCCCTCTCCGCCTGAGAGCCTTGTGAAGCCGTGGCGGTGGATGGTTGCCATCTGTGCCGCAGGTCTAGAACGGTGCCTCTTGTCTCAAACCGACAAGAGTGGTGTGCAGACTTGAGTGCGCGGTCTGAAGTGATTGCACCATGCGTACGCCGCGGAAATAGGAACCAGAGGAGAGCATCATCCCAGGTGCGGCAGGGTGGGTAGAAGACAGCCTCTTGCTCAGCCTCCTGCTCTGATGCACAGATGTAGGTTGAACTGAGCTCTGGCGCTCCGCCAATGGCCGCATGCACGGAGCAGCTGAAGCGGGCTGGCTTGTTGCAAGGGTTTTCCACGCTAGTGGCGGGGTGTGGCTGAACCATGAAGCATGCCAGCTGCCACCGCGGCAGCTTGGTCTCAGCTCTATATTAGGCAAGGGGAAGAGAGCCCTATATCCATCGCAATGAAGTTAGCAGCCTAACTAAATTCTAGTTTTGCGGGCGTTCCGACTTGACGGATTGCTCGTGTCGAGATCGTACTTTGCGAAATGCGTAAAGCCCTAGCTAGTGGTCGGGCTTGCAGCCACTCGCGTCCGCCATGACGCCCGACAATGGGGGTTTGTCCAGTCAACCCTCCCCCAGTCAACTCTACTTCTCAGCCATTTTGCAGTATATCTTAAGCAAGGTCACACCAACGCAACATGCGGCATCACTCCCCTTCTCCGCTCCCTCTTCCTCCCAAGCAGATAAACCTGCTCCTATTTTTTTACCAACAAGGTAGCTTTTGCTGACACAGCCTAGGCGCGAAGAGACGTCAACATGGATCCTCCGACGGCCAATCCACCTATTTTCCGCGAGTTCAATCGTTTATATCCTATACAGAGTTCCTACGTCTCGCTGTAAGCCTACGAGCCCCATGGTTACCACCCTAAAATTTTCTAATGTGCACTTTACGATCTCAATGGGCTTGGAAGACCTTGATCTCTCAGGCGTAGAGGGCAGTGAGGGCATTTGGTTGGTCTCCAGAGAGACATTCAGGTGAGGTGCTGTTCGCTGGGTCCTGTTTATGACCTGAACCATCTTTGTGAGTCTTCTGGTTGAAGTCGTTTGCAAGCATCCAAATAGAGAATAGTCTAGTCGCACAAAGTGACTTTCTTCATTTATTCCCAACCCTGTTCCAGTCACTGGCCCTCGCGAACTAGTAGCAGAGCCGATACTTATCTAGAATACAATCACAGCCGGCTTTCAGACACACGGCAAGAGACCCCTTTACACAGACGCAAACCTTCGTCTTTCCATACAACAAACTTTACTTGTCTATTTACTAATCCCCCAAAGGCGGACTAGCCTTAACAGTAACTTGGCTGGCAACGTGCCTTTCGACTTCGGTATCCTGTGCAACCTCCTCGACGAGTTGGAACAAAACCGCACTAGAAAATCACCGAAAACGCCTAATACCCCGAATCCCGCATCGATATAGTTAGCTAGTGCAGCAGGCATAATCAAATCATTCCACGAGAAAGGCCAGTAGCCATTGCCTTCTTATCATGTCTGTTCCCAGAACACAGAGCAGATCGCGTCTTCAATCTACAAGAGAGACGCTTTGAATCGATCATCAGGCAAGCCCAGGGACTTGGTGCGACATGTTTAAAACATTTACAAAATTGAAGGACCAAAGATGGTACCGACTTTGCATCATGTGTCGAGCGCTTGATGTCTGCAACGAATGTAGAGACCAGATACGGCTCAAGCATGAGTCCTGAAGAGCTTAACGAGACTCTAGGCCGGATTGCAGCCACGTCATCCTTCTCATCCATCGAGCTGATGAAAAGTATCGAGGCAAAATACTCAGAGCGCATCCAGACTCGTGGCTCATTATTAAAGAAAATTCGGAGATTGTACAGCTCCGAAACCAAGTGGATGGTTCGTATGACCCTGAGAACTTATAGTACAAGTTTCGGAAACTCCGACGATGCAAAAAATCCACTTCCTTTTAATTCGTGTCTCAGGCTTTCAGGATTCCTTCGAAGCTGCCGTAAGGATTTTGTCCGGCACCTCAATCAGGTGGATTCCCAGCCAGCCAGCGATACGTCTCCAAACCCACCCCAGAGAAATTGCGGTACGTAAGCTTACACCTCAAATTGGAGTTTTGGTTACACGGCTAGCGTACAACAAGGCTAGAAGTATCAAACATTACTGCCAATTAGCAAAGGGTAGGCATCTAAGTGTTGAGCAAAAGTATGACGGCGAATACTGTCAAGTGCACTTCGATCTGAGCTAGTGAAGCGGTTACATTGAACTTTTCTCCAAGATCGGAAGGGACTTAATCGACGACCGTAGAAGTTTACATGGCTTGCTAATATATATTTTATGATATACTCTCACTAGACGATACCTTCTGAATCGCAGAAGCCCATGACGCACGGCGCCAACAGCCTTGCTTACTAGTTCACTGCATTCCTAGTCGAGCCGATATTGGAAGTGGTGAGAACATCGATTTTTCTTCCCACGGTGCACCCAAACAGCTCCGCCAAGCATTCGCCCAAGTCATTACCTAGGGATGGGAAGGTCTTGTGCTGAAGGGGTGAGATGATCCTTCTTATTTTCGGGAAATTACTGGTTTATTAAGCTGAAAAGGGACAATATCTTAGGTCTAGGAGACACCGTTGACCTCGCCTTTGTTGGTGGTCGTCGCGATCCGACTGACTATCAAGAACTTCTATATTAAATGTTTAGAAACAAGGACCAGGTCTGCCGCCTTGACATTAAGCCGACATTTCAAATCATCTAAAGAGTGAACCGGCATTGTATGACAAAAGAGAATATCCTTTGTAGCGAGTCAGTGAGGGATGAACGTGGTTATCACATGAAGCCTATCACGTCATCTCGGCGCTACCCCTGCTCTGCACTGGCGTCAAGAATGTCAGCGCATCAAGTGAGTTCGGCAGGGTTCAGCTTTAATCCCAGATACAATAATACAATGCCAGGCTCCTATTTTACCCCTTCCTCTACATTATGTGACTTGAGTTGTACCTTTCTTTCTCTGTGCCTTATTCATGGCATTGTTTTCGGTTTTAGACCTCCATATCAACCCTTGCACACTTTTGCATCGCCATTTTTGTTTATATACATAGAGTTTTTGAAGAACGTCGGGAAATGAATAAAGCACGTGCCACATCTTTAGACCGTGATCGTGCTCCAACACTCAAACCCCTATCTATTCTTTAACTTAGAATAAGCGTAGCTAATTTCCCAATTTACTCTAATATTTGATACCCACACAACACGATAAGTGCCGAACCCGGTTCTTTAATCCCAGTTCCTCGAGCGAATACTTAATGAAACGTTTTAATTCCGATGTAAGATGGTGTAACCGAGTGCTGGCCTCTCAGGTAACTCCATTGCTTGTATACTGAGTTCTCCTGTTGATCCTCCTGATGATCCTCTCCTGACGATCTTCTCCTGACGATCCTCTCCTGTCGATCCCCCCTATTCTCATCTACAAAGCACATATTTAAGTAGGATAGCCATCCATAGTTTTCAATTCATGAGGTTGCTTTACATCTTTACCCTGCGTCCGGTCAGAGATGGTGCTGGTTGATTTCAAGTCAAAGAAGACAGAGAGCCATTGCGTTGCGCGCGAGGTTATCTAACTCAGGGCCACCAGAGCATAGCTGTTACACAGTCGATTTTTGACCTCGGTGCCTTACGGAGATCGTTAGATTGAACATTGCACAGTGATGTCACGAATGTGTCTGTTCTCGGTTCTGCATATGATCTGATGCCACATGTTATTTTAAATAATCGTGGACTAATAGCTCACAATTTTGGAAACAACATGGAAGTGGGAGTTAGAAAAATTGTACGGTATGCAGAGTGAGAGAGGGCTTAATAATCATAGAGGTGAAGGAAAAGTAGGCAATGGTCCTGACGAATATGTAAAAAGGAATGACACCCGACCTTCCATCTCACTTCTCGACGAAGTATCTCTTGTTTTCCGCTGATTCTCATCGTCGAAGCCCTGCGGCATGACTGAAAACAGAGCAGTTGCAACCAAGCAGGAGAATCTCATGACTAAAACCAGAGGAAGGGGGCTATATAAGATTGACAATTTCTGGCCTTAACCCTTGTAACCAGCCAAAGGTCCGGTGATCGTAATTATACATCGTGTTAGAATTGATACCCTTCAGAGCTATGGTCCCATGAGAACCATTATCACTTTCACCACCCGAAGCCCCACTGGTATGGCCATCATCGTCTTCCTCCTTTTCAGTGTGACCCTGCTCGGTTGTATCGTCCCCAACCTCACTGACTTTGGCCTCGCAACCCTCTTCCTTTCCGGAAAACCTCTCGTCCGTCACTCCGCCTTCTCCCATATCATGGACTCGTCTTTAAGTGCTCATGATTCATAATCCTCTGCAAGCGCTTCCACCTTTCCCCAGAATCCTCTCTACCATCCTCAAGTATACATCACATCTTCAGGGAATGCAGGCTCCTGAACTTCATTCTTCCGACCCGTTTCTACACCACTGTCCCATCACTCAGATTAACTCCGTTAGCAGATTTCCAGAAAGCTCCCCGGAGCTCTCCACATCAATAGAATATCTAATCTTGACGAACAAAACTTAGACTGTGGTAAAGTCCGTTCGTGATATTTACACATCAGAGAAGGTTTTGTCGTACGTGAAACTCTTTTTCTGATCGTCGAGGTAGTGTTCATCGCAGTGCGATCTGGTGGATTGGAGATAAGCTTAATGCTTAATGATTAATGCAAATCAAGAAGCCATGATATGACATACCTGCCGAAGTAAAATAATTCAGTAGCCGATGCAAAGTGCGACCCGCGCTGCGTAATGTTCTAAGATCGTATCATTGAAGGTATCACAATGCCATTTGTGAGTTTGATGGCGGCGTTTACCTATCATTGCTGAACTTGAATGGAAAAGAGATTATTTTAGTAGTAAACCAACTACACATCGTAATCCAGGTTATAATGTGACGCTAGACTGAGTCTTCGAGCATGATGCGATGACGCCGTTTGGTGCTGGTTTTAACAATCTTTCGCAGAAGTCAAGCAACATGAGATTTCCCTCGCATCAAGCATTCATAACACGCACTGTGCACTTTGCCGGCATAAGTAATATTTTAAATGATTGTAATGAAAGTGGCTCCCGCTCCAAAACTATCCAAAGGCAGGCTGACCCCCCACATGCGTGATAGGAGCATCACTAAGAAAGCCGTTGAGTTGGGGATCAGAAATAATATATTCGAGCCAATGAGGAGCGGAATACAAACAAATTGCTACCAGAACGAATATCCCAGCAACTATGAATCTTGTAATACACATTTTACCAAAAAAGTCAATGTTTCCTCGTCTTGGCTCAGGAACGCCCTCTCGCTAGGCTTTGTCAACTCATTATAATCTCCACCCAAGCCTCTCACCCAGCCGTGCTACCCGGCATACTCTGGGCAGAACTCAGGATCTACTTAGCGCCAACCAGAAACTCATCAACCACTTATTTCCTCCTCTTCTGGCTGATATAATGACCGGAGTAGAGTACGTACAACAAGCGGTATTAGCCTCATCTCCGCAAGATTCTGTAGCGGGGTACGAGCAACTCGGTAAATGTATGCACTCCCTTTGGCTCGAAGTAATGCACGAGACTATCCTTGCGGGTCCTGACAATTTGCAAAGCCATTTTGCCATTGAGGGTCTGGGACAGGTGATTGATGGTGGTGGAAGGGGCCGCGATAGAGATCGCAAGCAGAGATCTAGGAAGGAGCACTTTGAAATGGTATTCGACATTGAAGGTAAAATGGCGTGGAAATGGATAGATTGGAATGCAATCAACGTTGGTCTCGAAATTTTGGATAGCTAAACAAGGGATATCTGACCCGTTATGTACTTCCGAACTGGCAGTTATGTTTGACCACAGCGTCTCGCAGGGAACGAGAGGAGGGTTTTGATGATGAAGACGTATAAAAAGGCTTACTAGGAAGTGCGTCGGTGGAAAGAAAGCAGCAATTCCTAACGAAAGAAGGTGGAGAATGATAGACCATGAAACGATGTCAGATTTTGCTAAGCCACACTATACTCCCGAAGCTTACTTATTTTTGTCACATCGTTTAGCGTGAACTTATTGGAGATACTACGGAATTTGAAAAGAATATTCCTGCAGCCGAAATTGCGGTACTAGAAAGCGGGTCTTTACCTATGTGGGCAGTGACGTGAGAAAGAGCAGATGGAGGTCTTGAAGCACTTGACCTATGACGGAAATGTTTGTAATCCCGCAACAAGAAATTATATCGCACGAGAAGTTGCCAAGACATCCTTCGATCTGTTTGGAAGTTGAAGGTCGCTGTAGGATTTAGTGGGGCAATGCGTCTATGATGCAAGATCTCAAGGTTTTCGTCACTAGGGTTGGATCTGGGCAAAACTCTGGCAGGAGAGATGGTGGCCAAGGGGAAATTGAATGATGTCATTGACAATGATAGAAAGAAAAGTAAACTTTGAGAAGAAGTCTAAATATTAAAGTGATTGCAAGGGAACCCAAACGGGCCATAAACGAAAAGAACACGAGCCTGTCCGAGCTTACGCTATGCTAGATTATGTTTCTCGAGCTGAGATCATGTTTACAACTTCGATCACAGAGACATATCTCGATCGCTAGTATAAAACTTTTTTAATAAGTTGTTAATCTATAAAGCTAAAAGCAAACCACAGAGACTCCAAGGTCGCACGCCGAGAGATTTTAGGCACACTTGGAATGCTAAAAGAATGCACGAAACGCAAGTGAAAACACTGATCAGGATACACGCGCAACTGCAGTTCACAAGACGAACTGGATGCAAGGATTCTTTACCCTCCCAGAAAGAATAGATACTGGTCTAAATCGCGATATTCTTTCGTGAGTGGCAAAATCGGTGGCAAAGTTAGTTTTGCGTTACCTGGCAACTGGACAATGCGGTATAGCGTATTCGCACGGTCCAAGTATACGAAGGTCATAGTGAAACTGTTCCATTTTGAGATTGTATGGCCAGTAGCCTCGATATCTGAAATGTAAATTATCATCGGCTTCCATGCAAAGATGCCGATCTGAAAGCCGAGTCTGTGGTGCTTAGCGCATCCTCGGGTGGTAATTGTGCGTGCTCGGGCTATTATGACACCGCCGTTAACCAAATCGATCGAATTTCTCGTTGTTGCCATGAGCGCGGAAAGCTTCTGGATCGCGTTTTCATAATGGTGGATGTTGCGGTACCCCTCATTGCCAAGATCGATGAACACTCTCAAGCCTTCCCCACATTCTGATTACCGTTGCCCAGCCCGAGGTTCAACCGCCCCAGGCATATGCGCACATCCCCACAGATCTGCCAAGTATGGTCCAGCCCTAAATTCATATCGACCTGGAAACGGTATTGATGATCCATGTTTCGGTATAGGTTTCCACCGAGATGAATAGCTCGGCAGATATCCCATCATTCTTGCAAAATAATATTTATCAAGCTTTGACGGGATACATCGGTCGCTATGCCCCGTACATTGGCTTTCAGACTCACTTCAGAGCCTCCAACATGGCTGTTTCAATTTCGGGATTGAGCTTTGAACACCATTACCCAGCCTTTGGAATAGCCGAGACGGAGCCCCGCATTTCCTGGAGATTCGATGGATTGGCTGTTGACTGGGAGCAGACCTCTTACGACCTAGAAATCATTAGACAGCCAGACGGCGTGCCTAATGTCTTCAATGTCAATTCGTCAGACTCAATCCTGGTGCCGTGGCCCGATTCACCTCTCGAGACAGCGGAGTCCGCCTCAGTGAGAGCCCGAGCCCATGGGAAATCTGGCCAACCATCAACGGAATGGTCAGAGTACTTTTCCGTTGAGACGGGCTTGTTGAGGGCGGAAGACTGGGATGGCGCCATCCCCATTGCTGCTGAGCGAGATACAGAAGTCGGCGGACCCAAACAACCTATCCTCTTCAGGAAGGCCTTTAACGTCGAGTCCAAAGTTACCTCTGCGAGGCTTTATATCACAGCACTTGGGCTTTACGATACTGAAATCAACGGAAAGCGCGTTGGAGATCATGTTCTGGCTCCAGGCTGGCAATCATATAATTTCCGACACGTATACGACACGTACGATGTAACCGACCATATCAATTCTGGGGACAATGCAATCGGTGTGATGATCGGTGAAGGCTGGTATGCTGGACGCTTGGGATTTGGGGGTGGCACTCGAAATATATACGGGGATACGCTTGGCTTACTATCGTTGCTCGTTCTCACACGAGCGGATGGCAGCAGGCAGACAATCAAAAGTGATCTGACGTGGAAAGCGAACACAGGCCCAATTATCACATCGGAAATCTACAATGGCGAAAAGTACGATTCTAGACTTGAAATTGACGGATGGTCGTCCACGGGTTTCGACGACGTCGACTGGCTTGCTGTGAAGGAGTTACCACAACCGAAAGGAAATCTTGTTCCATCGGATGGGCCTCCCATTCGAAAAGTAGAGGAGAGAAAACCGGAAAAAATCTTTACTTCAGAATCTGGCAAGACAGTGATCGACTTTGGACAGAACCTCGTCGGCTGGCTTAGGCTGACTGTCGATGGCCCTGCTGGTACAAACATCACGATGGTGCACACAGAAGTTATGGAGAATGGAGAAGTTGCGACTCGTCCTCTTCGAAACGCCACTGCGACGGACACACTCATCCTCTCTGGTAAAGGGGTCCAAACCTGGGAACCAAGATTCACATTCCATGGATTTCGCTATGTCCAGATCACCGGCTGGCCAAATAACACTGCCATAAATGGTGATTCGATCGTCGCTGTGGTCGTCCATAGCGACATGGAAAGAACCGGAGACTTCGAATGTTCACATGCTCTACTCAACAGATTCCATCAAAATGTCATCTGGAGCATGAAGGGAAATTTCGTCGGCATCCCGACTGACTGTCCCCAAAGAGATGAGCGATTGGGGTGGACAGGCGATGCTCACGCTTTCATGCCGACATCTAACTTTCTCTACAACACTGGAGGGTTCTGGCGCGGCTGGCTGAAGGATGTCTGGTCTGAGCAGAAAATCAATGACACCATGATACCGCCTCCCTACGTCCCTCTGGACAGCGTTTTTGGATTTGGGCGGCCGCCAACAGCGATCTGGGGAGATATCGTGGTCGGAAACCCTTGGGCGCTGTACCTCGCGACTGGCGACAAAGTCATGCTCGAGGAACAGTATGATGGCGCGCAGGCTTGGATCGACATAGGCATTCCGAGAAACGAAGTCGGACTCTGGAATAGATCAACTTTTCAATTCGCGGATTGGCTCGACCCCAAGGCACCAAGTGACGCACCTGGAAACGCTACTACGCACAAACACCTTGTTGCCGATGCCTATCTCATCCAAATGACAAAACTCATCGCCAACATGAGCACCGCCCTCGGAAAGACTCCAGAAGCCGAGAAGTACACAACCGATCGCACAAACCTAATCTCTGAGTTCCACAAAGCATGGATAGAGCCTTACGACCTCATCGCCAATGTTACTCAAACTGCGCTTGTCCTCTCATTGGATTTCGGCATTTTTACAAACGAACAAGAACACTCCACCGCTGCAGAAACCCTACGCAAAGTCATCGCAGAAAACGACTACCTCGTCGGCACAGGCTTCGCAGGCACCCAGGTCCTCGGCTTCGCTCTCTCAAACATCAACGCCACGGAGGATTTCTACCGCATGCTCCTCCAAACCCGCGTCCCATCCTGGCTCTACCAAGTCGTCATGGGCGGCACAACCACCTGGGAGCGCTGGGACTCTCTTCTCTCCAACGGCTCCGTTAATCCGGGCGAAATGACGAGTTTTAACCATTACGCTTTCGGTAGTGTCGCGGATTGGATTCATCAGAAGATTGGCGGTCTTGCGCCTGCGGAGCCGGGGTGGAAGAAGGTGAGAGTGGCGCCTGAGCCTGGTGGGAATATTACTAGTGCAACGGCAAGCTACAAGGGTCCGTATGGGGTTGTAAGTAGTAAATGGTGGATCGAAGGGGCGGGAGAGCGGGTGGAGGGGCAAGGGGAGGCGGAGAGGAAGGGATTACACTTGGAGGTTAGTGTGCCACCAAATTCTAGGGCGGAGGTGCAAGTGCCGGGAGGTAAGAGTTTGGAAGTTGGGAGTGGGCGGCATGAGTTTTTTGTTGAAGGGTATACATTGCCATCGTGAGCTGGAAAAGAGGGTATATGAAAAAGTAGCATTTCAGTAATATAATGTGAATTTAGTGAATCATGTTAAAAGTAACTTGGAGTACGATATTAGCAGTTCCTTGAATGATTTAGATTATGCTATCATTGACTTAAATGGAGTGATTCTATGTCGTTGCATTCACCAAAGATGTTTAAATGTCTATGCTATCAATACGCCCTCGATCCAGTTCAATCAAAGTGAAAAGTCATCTCCAAGCTGTGACCATATCGTTCCTTCAGTGAGAACCCGCTGGGGCTTGCGTTCAACTGTAGCCGGGACAATTGATCCGACACCATAGTCCATAATTTGCATCTTACGCCCCACCACCCCACCACCCCAATCGCGTACTTGTATACAAAGCTCGTCCTTTGCCGATTCTTCATTGATGCCTTTATGACGATAAGTTGCCCAGGGAATGCGACCACTCGACCTAGTGTCCCGACTCGGAGTGTTCCGAAACGGGCATGCCAGGCTCGTAGGAAGCCTTCGGCGATCGAATAGAACCTCAGACATGATGCAGCAATCAGTGGGGTTCAATAACCAAACCAGTTGTTTCTCTTCATTGCTGGATCGATGGTTATGGCGCTCGTACCTCGAGCGACGCTCCACACAGAGATCGACCCACTGTTGTAATGTCAACCGGCATGAGAAAGCTTTCATGAGCTGCGAGGTGATAAGGTACTCCAACACGACGAAGCTAGGTTGATGCTGCCGGTACCCTAACTAAAGCTGTTTGACGGGTGTAATCGACAATTAGATCAATCACATCCAGGGATCGGGATGGAGTACTTAGTTCAGGGTGAGTGATATTATTAATCGCCCAGTTAACTGTGCGCCCTATTTTGAGTGCATGCAACTATGAACTAGTTTGGGTTAGCGTAGGTGGGCGCTCATTTACGATAGTCCCGATTTTCTAGATTACGTAGATTTTATTTACTACGACGTTTGATGTCGAATAGAGTATTCCAATCGAACAGATCGAGCTCTCTTCTTCTTCTCGCCAAAGTATACCACTGTCACTCCTGTTCACCATCACCGTCGATTACTACATACCCAGGTAGAGGAACAGGCAACCCCCATCGCCACCATGAGAACCTGTAACTGCGATCACCAGGTAGGCTTCACTATACATGGACCCCATTTTTGTGGCCTCTGCTTCCCATTGAGTGAGCCTTGGATGCTATAGGGAGAGTTAATCCAAAGGTATGCGATTCCTAATAGAGGGGTAGTGAGAATGGCATCCTGAAACGTTTCTGGTAGAAGTCCCCACCCGATGTTCTGTTTGCGACCTTCAATAGTAGCTTTAGTTGTTTTAAGGTGCTGGATTCGACCACAAAAATTGTGAGAGAGCTATATATGGGGCGCCTGCGGATGAAGCCTGGCTTCCAACGGAGGCTGAAGGATGTCCGAAGAGATGGATGAAACTGCTGTCATTGTCGATGTTTACGACAAGGCTGGGTTGCATTCGACGGGGTGACCGATAGATATTGCTCGTGCAAACGGAGTGTTATTTGTTGCAATCTTCCAGCCAACGCCAGATGAGTACAATGCATCCATTAGAATACGAATCAATGGGCACGTTGACGTGTCAAATCTCGTTCCCAGGCTAGTGAGCCAAGGCGAGAATATTCAGCGGTCATCAAAGGGCCTATCGTAGGCCATGGCCAAGTTTGGTTTATTGTTTATCGTTTATCGTTAATACAGATATTCAGGGGCGCTCGATGGCAGGTGGGTTTTTTTCCTCCATAAATGCTTTGTAGTATGTTGCAGTTGTCAATCAGGTGGCAGACAGTATGCATAAACTACGGTGATTCCCCAGTACAGCAATTCAGTCCGCATCTCTACGGACAGGGTTTCCTCTCGCGTTCTTTTCCCACAACCCCGAAAGTACTTGGGCTGGGAAAAATATATCCCTTAACTAGTAAGTAATAAAAGTCGAACACTCCCAAACACTTCTTCAATGTCTTTGCGGCTTGTCATACAAATCTAAAAGCTCACCATAAATCACATCAATTACAAGCAATCTCAACGCTGTTCCAGCACAGAATATAACCTCCAAATCAATCATCTCATCCTCGTACCAAGAGAGCGCATCCGTATCCTTATCTCCATCACCTCTCCTTTCATTCCTTTCCACCACTTCTTGATTCTCAACTCCTCTTCTCAGCACCTCACATGACTTGCACCCCTCTCCTAATGCTCTCTTCACATCTACTGCCCGCACAAAACAATACCAAGCCCCAGTGTCTGGGCGCAGTTGTCAGCCCAAGAGGGACAGCATGATCTGGATCAGTAGTAAGAAGGCTGGCGCCTTCAGAGAAAACGATGTCATCCCAAGGCAGGAGACAGTAAGCCGAGCTCAAGTGCAGGTTGCAGTAGATTAGCAGAAGACTGGGTCGTCACGAATTTCCCGAAGGTCTGGACTCAGTACTAACGGCGATTCTGCAGTTTGAAAGGCGGTAATCGTAATGATATTGGTAGCGAGTGGTAAGGGGAGCAGTGGTGGAGCGGTGGGCAGAGGAGGATGTGATGTGGTCAGATTGTATTAGGCTGAAACTGTACTTATAATAAGGTTGGTTTGGTCTGACGTAGCTAGCGACCATTGCTCCTTTGCGCTCCGCAGTCTAGAGTAGTCTCCTCCTCCTTATATGGCCTTGGCTTTCCATCTATAGCTTTCGACAACCTACGAATGGACGAACTCACAGATGTTGGTAGTTTTCGCATCGAATTTTCATCCTTGAGACAAATTCAAGGGATTATATTGAATCCCAAATGCCGTCATGTAAACCTAGACGTCTTGAAATTCTCAATGGTTGGCCGCAGTTGGGAATAGAAGAGCCTGGGCCTCTTGAAGTCGACAATTTGATGCATTCAAACTAGTAATATAAAATTTGACCAAAAGGGGTCTCAGGTCAAAACGGGCTCGCACACCTTTCAGATTCTCGTCCGGATTGCATGCAAGGCCGTATAATTGAATACCTTTAGACATGTCCCAAAAAAACCAACCAGCCCAATTGTAAAGCTAGTCCGCGGTCATCCAAATTCTGGAAATTTATCCCAACAAGAATCGCGGTGTTGGTACGTTGCAAGGCAACCAGGCTCGGACGTCTTGGCATGACTCATTGGTATTGCCACATGCTTGGGAGATGGATATATTTTCAGTACTTACCAGCTTCTGAGCATCTTCTTGCTCATGCAATCCATTATGTTACTCGCCCCGCTACCTGTTTTCCAACACGCGGCCACGACCTAGTCTCAAAAACTGACGACAGCATGAATGCAACCCCAGGCCAGTCGATGGGAACTTCATCTCGCGGGCCCTTTTGACTTTGGAAAGCATAATCAATACGGGGTTGAATCTTTGTGATTTCACTCGCCAAGTTGAAGGAGTGTAATCGTCAGTCAGCAACTGGAAAAAGGCCCACCATCGTAATAGGCTACGAGCAGTGCTCGCGTCAGCATATCAGTTAGTCTTAGCTTGATCAGGGTTCATTGCTGATTTTCTCAACCTCATAGAACTTAATTCCGGAAAATAGTGACAATCAGTAGACCTGCAGATCCAGAAGCTTATGTTTCTCAAGCACTCGGGTTTAGATGCCGAAAGGGAAGCTTGTCTTACTCAAGCTTCCGCTTCTTCCGGGTGCGCCATCCCAGGTTACGCACGTCGGCCCACATTAAATCGCCAAAGAGTTGCTTTTCGGATTGTTATTATCTATTATGGGAATTGCATTGCTCCAATGAGGAAGCAGTAGCGATCTGTTTAACGTAAAGATTTGGCACATGGACCCTGTGTATTCTGCATCAGCAGTCAGTCAAAGACCACATTTTATGTTTCCACGATCTCACTGGCCGGTGCCATTAATCGTAGATGAGACATCAATATCTCGGTGACGTTTCTCCAGTTCTTGTGAGCCAGAGAATCCGAGAGCTGAATGGTGTCACAAATGACTCAACAATCAGCTTTTTGGTATATAAACTCACCCTCTTCCACAGTTAGTTCCATCCTTCACACTCCAAACTCACCTCTACACTGTCTTCCATCACTCGCAATTACCACCAACCGAACCAACCCACCATGCAAATCCTCAGCACGACCGCCATCCTCCTCTTCGTCGCGACCACCCTCGCTGCCCCCGCTACTGCCAAAGCCCGCAACATCAATCCACCTGACGGTTTCATTGCCCTCTACAATCAACCCAACTGCCCCGCCAGCGGTCTCGAAAATGGGCACTTCTCCATCGGCTTCGAAGATAACTCTTGCATTCCATTGGGCCAACCGGGGATACTAAGTTATGAACAGGGAGATGTGCAAGTTCATTGTACGGTCTTTGGAGACCCGAATTGTCAGGTACCGTGCGCAAATGGGCAGACGCAGGGGCAAGGGGATTGCGCAAATACGAGTTGTATTGGAGCGAGTATTAAGTGTGCTTTTGGGTAGAAAACGAAAGACGGTTCAGAAGATTGCAGACAGATCGGGCCGCACTATTATTTCTGCGCCAAAGGCAAATTAAAGTCCGTATAGAGCGAAGCATAAGAAGCATCTAGCGCGTCTGGGCGCACGCACAGAGCAAATAAATTGTTTATGGTTTTTAGAGGGCGATCTTTGCAATTAACAGGCATCTATTTGTATGCTTGGTGTTACGAAAGGGATTCTGAGGTAAGTGCTTGGGATAACCTCAGGTCGTAGGGTCCTGCAGTTATGCAAACGTAATACTGCATGTTCCATCGCTTGTTTTATAGTCGCCACTCAGTACGCCAGAAACGGACACACTAATTAGGACGTGCACACCTACTTCCGCTTCGCGGATGATAGTGGGAAAATTTGCTCCATGAGCGGTGACCACAAGATTATTGAGTGAGACAGGAGCAAAGCTAAGCCCGATATTGCCATTCTGCGACACTAAAGACCCATTGAAAGACTCCAAAACAAGATTATGCAACGCAACCAACAAGAGGTAGCAATGTATACAAATTGATTCTCTTAACCCGATCTCATCATTTGAAGGCTAGTTGCATAATCACTGGTCCCGTTGCCTGGGTCTGCATCCTTCGGCTTGCAAGAACTCCCCGCCTTTCCCTGACCGTGTGACCCATCTATCCTCAAGAAGTCCCTGCCGCTCGTTGCTTTCAACATATTCTTTGCTGCGTCGTCGTACCAGCCATTAATGAAGTCGCCATGGAAGCAGTAACCATCGCCAATCTCTCCACATGCAAGCTTTAGTGGAGGCGGACCTTTCCAACCCTGCGGGATGATCCTGCGCACATCATATCGTACCGAGAAGCGGAGTTGTGGAATCCGCTTCATACCAGCAGGACATCGACCACCGTTTGTCGCTACGTACGTGTACTTCTTGATATCGCCCACATTTACACAGTCCGGAAACCGGAGGATGGCCTGAATATGCGTGTTACAGGTAGCTTGCGGGAGCGCTGCCCGAGGCCTGCTTGTCCGATCTTCTGGGCCGGTCTCGCACCACCAGGTGATGCCGTTGACACGCTCGTTAATATCGTCCTGGCTTTTGGCGCTGGCATTTCCTGCTACGGCGAAGAAGTCTCTAGGAAAGGGTATCTCGGCATTGCCTATATTTTCGTAGTAGGTACTGAACATGACCGGATTCACCTCGATGTACTTATCCCCATTAACATAATAGAGAGTTGGGATCTCTACGTATCTTACTAGTTTGAAAAGATGAAAAGGAAAGGCAGATCATATTCCAGAACTTACAGTAAGCAGACAAATCATTAGGGTTTTCGCCTGAAGGGCAACCCTTTTGCAACTCCTCTGTCGTAGGCAAGTCCTTGGTAACTGCATCAGATCCGAAGAAGGAATGCATATGGGACTTGTAAGTTCCCGGAAGGACTATCGGGTCGATGTTCTTGACCATGAATCGCTTGTGAACGACATCAGTGAAGGCGGTGACGGTGCTCGCCAGAAGCACAGCCTCGGCGACAATGTTGCGCATCATGATACGATAACAGAAGAACGCGAGTGTAGAGAGAAAAGTGATAAGAATGCACTGGATGAAAGGTAAGAAAAGGGAAATCGTTTAAGAGACAGGGACGAGGAAGATAGACAGGAGTGGTTAAAGGGTTCTCAGCAGGTTTATTCTGGCTGCTGTTTCCACAAGTCATGAGCTCCAAGTATAAACCACGTTTGATCATATCAATTTGCTCGAATATCAAAGTAACAAATATGTGACTGGGAAGCGGGGTTGCCTTTCTGTGACTGGACGTTGGCTACTTGATTAGGCTGATCTAGGATTGGATATCGTTAACACAGATATTTGGGGGACTCTCGGAAGCTGAAATGAAGTTCGGTAGTTGACATGCAGGGCTCAAAATTAATAGCTTTTGTCGGCAGACAGGGAACGAGATTGTATGGGGATGAGCCGAAACCCAATACGGCCCTGCTCTCGCAACGCTTCAAAAGCATGTACCCCATGCAGTAAGCACTATTGAGCCTCCTCTAAAGAAACAGAAACAATTGCTTCGTAGGTAACGCTAATCCAAAGAGAAAAGAGATGGCAAGTGCGGGTTGAATAAGCATCTGGAAATTTTTATTGCTATTGGCTCTTTATGCGAGGCCATGAATCCTAATATGTTAAGGTGTAACAACTGTGTAGTGTGGTTATGAAACCAGATCCGGACTTAGGGTCAGAATCAAAATTGACAGATTCATAGTCTAAAGTAAGTCAACATGGCCTAGAAACCAATGTCCTATTGTCTGTATTACAACAGAGGCCGTGTAGTAGAGAAAATAGTATTTAGAATTTACGTACAATAGTAATACTCTTCTGAGTTAGTGGGAGTTTATAGCAAAATACATTAAATTAAAGCTATTTTTAAATACTATAAATACGTATAACCTATATTACATGTAATTAAAACAACTTATGTTAAGTAATAAAAATATAATATAGTATAAAAAACTAGCATATTTATTTATGCATTTTTACTTTATATATATATATTTAATTTTAAATAAGTTTAGTACTTATTTTTTTTTAAACTTATAACTTGTTAAAAATTTAATTGATTTAGCTAGAAGCTTATATATATATAATAAGTTAAGGTTTAAATTAAGTAATTAAAATAATTATTATAGTTACTTATAGTTAGTATATATTATTAAAAAACATAAAATTTAATATTATAAGAAAATAGCTTTTTATGAAAAAATACATTATTATTATTAATACTAAATATTATTATTAATGAAAATTTTTATAATATTTAGTTTTTTTTATAATTTTAATGTTATTATAACTAATATATATAATAATTATATATTGAAACTAAAAATTTTAAAAGCTTTTAAAAAAATAAGTATAAATAGTAATATTAATACTATTAAACTTTTAAAAATATATTACTAAAAACTATAATAATTTTTAGTTTATTAGTAATTATTTATTTTATTATAAGTTTATTTATTTTACTAAACAAAATAATTAATATTAATACTACCTTTTGTTATAAAACTTACCTTATAATTAGTAATATTCTTAAAATTATTGTTTAAGTTAATAGTTAAAAAAGCTATAGTTAACAAGTTTAAAATAAATTTAATAAAAGTATATAAAATTAAAGTATTTATTTAAACTAATTATTAGGGGGTAGTAGAGTATAGATAATATTAGTAACTATAATAATAGTATATAGTATAAAGTTAATTATAAGATGTAGTTTATAAAGCTACGTATAAAAACTATAAATAAAATATATATAAAATTCTAAAAATAAGAAAGCCTACATGGCCTGTATAGAGACTTTATATAGTATTTAATTTAAATAAGCTTAAAGATAATAGTTCTTATAGAACTATATTATAATAGTACTTTTTTTTTTATAGTTATAGTCTTTATAGTTACTTTAAAAACCAGACTTTTTAAAGTACTACTAATAGAATATTTAAATTATATTTATAGTGTTTTCTATTTAGTAAGTAGAAGTCTTAGTTAACTTATTATATCTAATTTATCTAATTATATACTTTAGTTATAAGGTGCTATTACGGCCATGGTGGTTTTAATAAAAGTTAATAATTTCTTTAATAAACTACTTCTACTTACTGTTAATCTCTATTAGCAAAAGAAACAGTATATACTAGTAAAATAATAAATTAGTTATTATAAAACAGAGTAGGCTAATATAAAACATATTATAATAATAGAATCTATTTAATAATATAAAATAATAGGTATATAGTAATACAGCCTTTATAACTTAGAATAAGCCTAAATTCTTCTAATCTAGTTTCTTTGTAGGGTGTAGGGTCTTGATATTCTAGGTATTCAACTATACAGAATTTCCTATATAAAATAGTTAGGCAGGATAGTAGTGTATATTTATCTAGTTTTTATAATAAGTTTATATAGTTAATAGTTTAGTATATAGGTAGTCTGTAATTTTCTATATTTTAGCTATAAACTTCTTAAAGTCTTAGCCTTATATAAAGTAAATAATAGCTAATAGTTTAAATCCAACTCTTAAGTAAAAGCTGTAGTTTATAAAGAATAAAATAATAATAATACTTTTTAAGTAAATAGAGTTTAGAATAAACTTAGTTAATAATAGTTATTTAAACTAGTTATCCTATAGATAGCTAATATATAACTATAAGTACTACTTAAAAACTATATTAGTTTATTTTAATTAGTTATTAATTTTAGGATAGTATATAGTTAACAGTAGAATTATAATCTTTAGCTAGTAATTTAAGTGCTTCTAGAATTTAGAAATAAACTAAAGTCTATAATTAGAAAAAATAGTACTTAGTAAGCTGTAGAGCTTTTATATATATATTAGAAACAAATAAATAGTATCTTTAATATTATAGTATATTCAGTAGGGAATTAGGTGCTTTATCTTTATTAAATAGTAAATTATAATTATTATAACGTCATAACAGCTACTTAGTAGTAAGTAGATAATAAAGTCTATAAATATATTCTTTTAGACATGGTTTAGAATAGGTAGTGGTTTCAAAACTCCTTAATAAGCTTCTCTTAATAAAATAGTATCATAATAGATATAGTAGTTATAAAGTTAATAGATAATAAAGTTATATATATAAAGCTAATAGTACTTATAGAATAGTAGTTTATATATCTTATTATAACTTATATAGCTAGTAATAGAGCTTTTATAGTAGAAATAAAGTAGTTTAGCTTTTAGCTTATTTATATTAGGTATATAAAGTCTTTCTCTATATTATAAATATTTATTTATCTTAGTATACTTAGCTAGTATTAGGTATTTATTCTTACAGTTTCTATTCTATAAGTTAGTTAATATAAAGTTAATTATAGAGTTAGTATAGTAGTCTTTTTAGAATAAAATCTAGATCCTTAGTAGTAGCAGGTTTTCAATTTATTTAAGTTCTAAAGTAGTAGTAAGTCTAGTAGTAGTAATAATAAAAATAAAAGTAGAAATAAATTTAATAGATAATAATAATTTAGTAGCGCATTAGCAGAGCTAGTTATAAATTATTATAATAATTCTATAAATAAAAGTCTCTAACAGGTTAGAGAAATAGATTAATTTTTTCTTATAATTAGTTATAATAAATAAAGTAGTAGCTAAAAGTAATTTTAGGTTTTCTTATTTTAAAATAGTTTAGTTTTAGTAGTAGAGTCTTTCATTTCCTTCTTATAACAAATTAGCTAACTTTTTAGTTAAAAAATCTAGCTTTATATCTTACTTTCTAGAATAGTATATAATCTTAAAGTTAAAGTAAAATAAGAATTTAAACCAGCAAACTTAATAACAGTTTAGTAACTTTATTATTATAAAATATTTTAGATTATAGTAGTTTGTAATTACTATAATTAGTAAAGTGCATTCTTTAAGTTCTAGTTACTATTTTTTAAAGTAGTAAATAATTATTAGTAGTTTCTTATTATAAATCTTATAATTACACTCTATTATTAAGTGCTTTTTTAAGAAGAATATAACAAGCTATAAAATACTATTATTTTTATATTATAATAGTATTTCTATAAAGACGTAGTTAGAAGTATTTGTTTTAATAATAACTTCTTTTTTTTTAATTAAATAGCGCTAAAATAAGTATTATAGTAATACTATTTTTAGTTTCTAAAAAGCTTTCTTATAGCTATTATCTTAGTTAAATAGTATATCCTTCCGTGTTAAGCGGACTAGTAGAGTAGTAATATAAAAGAATTCTTATATAAAGTAGTAGTAGAAGTTTATAAAGTTAATAAACACCTATATATTTATAATATAAGTTAGTATTATCTAGCTAGCTATTATCTTAATTTTTTTTTTAGGTTTATATAGATAC
Source organism: Zopfia rhizophila CBS 207.26 (assembly GCA_010093925.1). NCBI lineage: Eukaryota > Fungi > Ascomycota > Dothideomycetes > Zopfiaceae > Zopfia > Zopfia rhizophila. The sequence goes on from ML994610.1 coordinate 5,127,284, forward strand.
TATTCCAGCTTATAATCAGGCCTAGAAATTAGATTTTAGTTATAAAAAATTTATACTTTTCTACTTTTACGTGTAGGCCTGCCTCTTATAGGCTTTTTAGTATTAAATAAAAGTATTCTTTATATTTAGTATAAGTGTAGCTATAAACTAAGATATTATCTATATAAATAGTACAAAAGTAGTCTAGGTATTTTTATATAATATTATTTATATACTACTAGAAGGTTATAAGAGTATCTGTTAACTTAAATAATATTACTAGTATTTTATATAAGCTAAAATAAGTCTAAAATACTATAAGCTACTTTTAGTTAATTTTAATATAAAAATTATTAAAGGCCTATAAAATATTAATCTTAGAAAAGTATTATATCCTCTTTAAATTATTTAGTAGTTCTTTAGTTAGTAGTAGTAATTAATAGTTTTTTATTATAATTTTATTTAGTATATAGTAGTTAACGCAGAATTAGAGTTCTCTATTTACTTTTTTTATAAATAGGATTAGAGATATAGTTAAAAAGCTACTAAAATAAATAAATCCCTTTTAAAGATTTTTATTAAGCTATTTCTAGAGTACTTATAGCTTTATATAAAATATTAAATATAAATAGCTAAAAAGCAGGGTTTTTCCTTTTATTAGCTAAATATTATAGTTATATAGGTAGTATAATAGTAAGTTTTCAGCTTTTTTTTAGTAAAAAGAACTAATAGAACTAGAATAAAAATTTCTAGGTATTAGATAAAAGCTTTTTCTATAGGTTTATACTTTTAGTTATAGTAAGAGCTTACTTAATATTCTTTATAAAAATAGTAAATAAATAGTAGCTACTATAATAAGTATATATAGTATAGGCTTTTAGGAATATAAAATAAATATTTAGCTTTCTACAGTCCTCTTAATTATAACAGGATTTAGAGATTAATTTCTATAGAATAGAGGCAACTCCATAAGTCCGTGCTAGAGTAAATAGGATTTTATAATAATTATAATAAAATAAGTTATTAAATATAAAAATGTTTATAGCTTAATTAATTTAAGAGTTATAATACTATAATTAGTATACTTCTAGTATAATAAAGTGCAACCCTAAAATAGTTATAAATAAATAAATTATGTTAGTATAGTTATTAATATAAAGTTTTATAATAATATATAAAGTAATAAGTCTACTATAGAACTTAGTTTTATTTATAATATTAAAATAGAATAGTCTCTTTAGCTGTTCTAGTTAGAAGCTTATAAAAATAGCCTAATTTTAGTTAATAAAGTTTTTTTTAGCTCTATTATTAATAAGGCTATAAATAGTAGTAATATAGCTAATAGACTATATTAGGTATTTAGTAGTAGTAAGAGTTAGTTTAGTAAATAGTATAAAACTATAAAACTATAAATTAAGCTCTTTATTAATTAATATCTTATAAATAGTAATAGTAGAGATTTTGTAGAAGCGAAGTTTTAAAGCTAGAATATAACTTAACTATAGTTTAAAGCTTTTACTAAACTATATAATAGAGAATATAATAGAGTATGAGAGTAAATAAAAAGGTAAATAGAAAACAAAAATAATAAACTAAATAGTATATAAGTAAAGATACTTTAGAACTAGCAGATATTAGAGTAAAAGTAATAGATAATAAAATAACTTTTTAAGTTATAGTAATAGTATTCACGGCGTTTTTTATAGCTTTAGCTTAAAAAGTTTAGTTAATAATAATAGCTTAGATTTATAGGTTTAGTAGTAGAGGTAGTAAAGACAGCTGTTAATAAAAAAATAATATACTTCTAAATTATAGGCTAGAGATTATAGGTCTTATAGCTACTTATAGAAGTAACTAAGTTATAATAATAATAGTAGTTCTTAAAGTCTTATAAATAATAGGCTAGTAGATAGTACTAATAATTTAATAGTAAATTATAAAGTAGTATATTTTATAATTCCTTAAAGATAGTATTCTCTAGAAAGGTTAGTAAAAAGTCTTTAAACAGGCTAAATTTAAAAGCTAACTATTAAAAAATTCTATTAAAAAGATACTAAATTCTTAGTTCTTTTAGTAGAGTTTAAATAGATTTTATTAAGTATTATAAGCTTAATTTAGGTTTCTATAAGCTTACTTTAGAATTTCTAGTATTATAAAGTAGTCTAATAAGTAGTAAATACTATTAGTAATATATAGAAAAACTTACTTATATAGCGTACTTTTAAGTTATTTATTTACGTAAATTATATAGAATTTAGTATTAGAGAAGTAGTTGTAATTTATAATTATCTTTATATACATTTATACTATAAAGTATTAAAAGTTATTTTAGTTACTACTAAACTTATTAGGGTTAAGTAGGTATTTAGAAAGAGTATAAATTAGAAATAAAATAAAAGTAAACAAAGAAAAAACAGGTATAGATAGTCTAGTTTTAGTTAAGATAGTAATAGAGATAGGAATAGAAATAGAAGTAAAAATAGCAGAGAAAATAAAAATAGTAGAGATAGTAAAAGTAATAGATATTAAGCTTTTAAACTATAGCTATACATATAAGTCTGTAATCTACTTTTAGGCTTTTTATAACTTTTTTTTTTAGTAACTATAAAATCTCTTAAGTATTATAATTTACTTATAAAGGTCTATTATCTCTACTATAGTAGTAGTAAGTTACTATAGTTAGCCTTTATAAATACTATAAAGAATTATAATATAGTCTAGCTATTCTTATAATTATTTCTATATAAATTATAAGAATTTATTTTTATTTTATAAAACTAGTAGGGGTTATAGAGCTAATATATAAAAATAAAACTACATAATATTTAAAAACAAGAAAGTATAAACAATATTAGTAACTATAATAATTGTATATAGTATAAGGTTAATTATAAGATGTAGCTTATAAAACTACGTATAAAAACTATAAACAGAATATATATAAGATTTTAAAAGTAAAGAGGCCTATATAGCCTATGTAGAGGCTTTATATAGTATTTAATTTAAATAGGCTTAGAAATAATAGTTTCTACAAGACCAAACTATAACACTAATATTAAAACATTAAGTTTAAATAAGTAAATAATTATGTAACTAAAATATAATTTAAGTAAACTAGTTATTATATTAAAATTTTTTTTATAAAAAAAGTTGTTTTTAATTTTTATATATACTAATTTTTTTATTTAATGTAATCTTTTTATAAAAAAAGCTTTTTCTTTAATTAAATTATTTTTTAGTATAGTTATAAGAATTTTTTTAACTTTTTAAATATATAGCTATTATTTTAGTTACTATAATAGTTGTTATAATTAGTATATTTTTAAAATTAATATTTAAATTAATAATTAAAATAGCTAAAGTTAACTACTTTAAAATAAAGAAAATAAAAGTATATAAAGTTAAAGTATTTATATAAACTAGTATTAAAATACTAAATTAAAATAAGTATATAATTATGTAACTTAAATATACTTTAAGTAAACTAGCTATTATAGTAGTTATATATTTTTTAAATTATATTTAAAAATTAATTATTTAATTTTATAAATTTAATAGTACTAAGTAAAAACTATAAATTAACTAAAACTTATATTTATATAACAACATTTTTATTTATTTATTTTTATTTATATATAAAAATATGAACTATAATATTAATAAAGTTTAAAGTACAAATAATTTTAAAATAATATTTTACTAAAATATTTAACTATTAAGTTTAATAAAAATTTAGTAATTACTGAATTATTAAGTACTTTGAAGTATAGTAATTAATATATACTATAAAAAGTATTTATTAAAATTTAATAAATAAAAAACACTATTTTTAAAATACTTTTATAATTATAAGTATTTTTTTTACTATAAATTTTATAATTTATTTATAATTTAAGTATTGTTTTTAATTAAAAAATAACAAATTACTAATAGTTATTAAATTATAATTGTAATAGTACTTTTATAAAACCATTATTACTAATATTAATATTAAGTTTAGTAAGTAGTTTTAAATTATAGTAAACTTAAATAAAATTTAATTATACTACTACTTAAACTTTAATAAAAGTATTAAGTTTTTTATATTTAAATAAATATTAAATTGTTATTTATTATAGTTAAGTAACAAGTTATATAATTTACTTAAAATTTTTAATAAAAAGTAGTAGTAGTTATAAAACTTAAAAATAATTATAATAACTTAATTAACTTAAGTCCTAACTAATTATATATAATAGTAACTTATTAAAATTTATACAAATTTTGTTAATATTTATAATAAAGTTAAAAAACTTTATTATTATAATAAGAAACTTATTTTTTTAATATTAGTTTATAACTTTATAACTTTATAAACATAGTTTTTATAATTTAATAAGTTTTTAATGTAAATAAAAATATTATTAATATAAGTTATATTGAAATTATTTAAATAATTACATAAAACTTTATTAATATAGTATTAAAAAAATGTAAAAGTATTATATAAACTAAATAGTAATACTCAATACTTAAAACATTTATAATCTTATTAAAAAATAGTAAAGTTTTTAATATTTTTATTTAATTAAATTTTATAGAATACTTAGTAAATATTTAGTTTAATAAAAACTTTAGTTTTTACTAATAATAATATAGTTTTTTAATTAATAACATTAAATACTTTTTTTTGTATAATAGTATCAAGTTTTTAGTAATTTGCGGAAAATTACTACTTTTTTTTAAGTTTTCTTATAAAAAAACTAAAAAACTGTAATAACTAAAACTAGAAATAATAAAGACTTTATATTAGTAATTATTAAGATACTTTTTAACTAAATATAGCTATTTAAAGAACATATAGTAAAGTAAACTTATTATAAAAATATTATTAATTTTTAACATAATATTATAATTAATACTTTTTTAATAAAAAACTAAAGTATTTAAATTTTATTTTAAAAATATTTTTAGTATATAGTTAACTTAAATTAAATATTTTATAAATAAAAATAACATTTTAGTAATTATATTTTATAGCTTTTTTTTAATATATATTTTTTAAAATAAGTTACTTTACTACTTCAAATAATTATTAATTAATTATTTAATTTTATAAAAGTTTATTATACTTATAGTTATTTATTTTAATAATAGTAACTTAAAAAGTTTTATATTTTTAAAATACTAAAACTAAATTTAACTTAAACATATTTTTTTACATAAATTATTTTTGTTATATAAGCTTAAAATAAAAGTAAAATACTAATATAACTAGTTATTAAAGCTTTTTATTATTTTATATGTATTTTTTTATTTAAACTTGTAAATTAATTTAAAAAGTGCTAGTAACGTAAGTAATAGTACTATTTTTTTTATAAATAATAGTATTATTTAAGTTAATATAACTAACTTATTAATAGTATTTTTAATTTATTTATTTTTATTAATTATTAAAAGTAGTTTAGTTTATTGAAAGTAATTATATAAGTTATTATATTAACTACTATACTAAGTATACTTTTTTAACTTAAAGTTATTTTTAAAAAGTTAAGTAAAATAAGTAAGTTTAGTAGTATTATTAATAAATAATAAACGTTATTAATAGTTTAAGAACTTAAGAATTTAAATTTACTAGTTTATTTATTAGTTATATTTATTAGTATTTTACTAGTAAGTAGTATTTATTTTATATAATTTAAAAAAACTTAAGTAATTTTAAATTATATATAGTTTATAAAAAAGTTATAATAACTTATATTATAAAACATAAATATAGTACTAATATAATAGCTATTAATTACTAACTATATAATAAAGTAATAACAAATTATACTTATAGCTTAATTATTATAATTTAATACTTTAATAATTCTACTTTAAATTTTATAAAATATAAGCTTAAAATATTTTTTAATAGTAAAACAAAATTAAAAGTAAATAAAAACTATACTGTTTGTTTTAGTATTTAGTAAAGTAATAACTATAATTATAATTTTACTTTAAGTAATTTAATATAATATAGTTAATAATTTGCTTTTAACTATGTTTTTTATAATACAAAAAGTACTAATAACTTTTATTATTATTTTTAAGCAAAAGTTTTTACCTAAAACTTAGATTTTAAATTATTAATATAAGTATTAATTTCTTTTTTTTTGCTCTTATTTTTATTTAAAACAAGTAGTTTTTAATAAATAATAAAGTTATTTACTATTATTAAAATACTTTAGTTTTAATAGTATATAAAACTTTATAATTTTTTAAAAAATAGTTTAACTTATTATAATTATATTAGAATATACTAAAAGTAAAAAAAAAAATGTAGTTACTAGTCTTAGTAATTTAGTAAGTAAAAAAAATAAAATAGTTACTTTAATTTATAGTAAATTATTATTTACTTACATATTATATTTATTATTTATAATTACTTAAATTTAAAACTATAATATAGAATTTAGTAGTAATATAATATTTTTTAATTTTAAAAATTATATTAAAAATTATATTATTAATAAAACCTATAATTTTAATAATAGTTTGTTATATAACTTTTTTTTTATTAATTTTATAAAAGTTAAACTTAGTTTACTAATATGTAAAATTTATTAATAAAGTTAGTAATATTATTTCTAAAAATACACTTAAAGCTATATAGCTAGCTTTTAATTTAATAATACTTTAGTAAAATTATAAAAATAGTACTAAAAAAACTAAAATATTAGTTTTAGTAAAAGTTACTTATTTTCTATTAACTTTTATATAAAAGTGGAAATAATTTAAAACTTTGTTTATAATTTTACTAGTAATATATAATAATTAGTTTACTTAGTAACTATTATTATATCTTTTTTATACTAATTAATATTACTAATAACTTTATTACTTATTTAAAAGTTTTAATATTAATAAAGTAAGTTCTTATTATTAGTAAAAATAAGTAAATTAAAGATTTTAATAAATAATTATAAATAATAATACCTATATATTATGTTAACTTTTTAACTTTACTATTATTTATATATACGTTACTAGTGTTATAAATTATAAATAAAGTATTTAAAAATATAGTAATATTAGTAAATTAAAAGTTGTTAAGCTAGTAAATATTATGTAAAAAGTTTTTTATTATAAAAGTAAAAAAAAAGTAATTTAACTTTTAGTTATTTAATTTCTATTACTTAGGTTTTTAAGTTTTTAACTTACTTTTTAAGCTCTACTTATTTTTAATTTATAATATAATTTCGTATTAAAGTTTAGTAATTTACTTAGTTTACTAGTTAATAAATTAGTATAGTATATTAATTTATTAATTGTCTACTATTTAATAAAACTAAAAATTAATAATAAAAGTAATAAAAGTATTTTAAACTTTTTAAAAAATAAATTTTTATTACATACTGCAAATTTTACTTAACCAGTTTTTTTTAAAACAAAATTATAGTATAATAGTAAAAATACTTAATTATTATAGATATATTAAATACATGTATATTTAATAATACTATTATGTATAAATACTTATTAAAATATACTAAAGTTTTAGTAAAACTTTTTAATATTAATAATTATTTTTAATTACTATAAAACTAGAGTTTATTAACTTTTTAAAAAATATAAAAAATATGTTTATTATATGTTTATTATAATAACTTTTTATAAATACTTTTTTTATTATAGTTATACACAAAAGTTTCTAAACATTACTTATATAAGTAAAAATTCAAGATGTTTATAACTTTAAAATTAAAGTTATTTAACTAACAAAAGCTGTTTTATAAGCTTAATTTTTTATGTAATAAGTTAAGTAGTTTAATATTTTATTTATTAGTTTCTTACTTTATATATATAGCTTTTAGCTTTTAAGGTACAAACTTTATTAACTTATAAAAACACTTATTTAGTAGCTTTTATTATATTTTCTTTAAAGTCTTATAAAAAGCCTTTTAATTTTTTTTAAAGTTATTAATTATTTTTATTTCTAAATAAAGCTTATATACTATCTTTTTTAATACTTACTAAAAGTGCTTAATAAAATTAAAGTCTAGAAAATATAAAGGCTACTTAAAAGTTAAAATATTATAACTTTTTAGAAAGTTAATTATCTTCTTTACTATATATGTAAAAGTATTATTTTATTAAAAAATGTGCCCTAACTAATAGTAGGAAATTAAGTTCTTTTTTAGTATATTAATATAAAAAGTAGTACTATAGCTTTTTTTTTAAAGTAAATATTTTTTATTATAACTAATTTACTTTTTTTAACTCTACTATTAGAAGTTACTTAAAAGTAATTCTACACTATTTAAAAAAAGTTTTTTATTATCTTTTTTTTTGATTATTTTACAAGCCTATTTCTTATGTGTAAAGTAGAAATATTATTTTATATTTTTATTAAAACCTTATTTAACAGAGTACCTATTTAAGAACTTAATTATATACTTCTAGAAATTAAATTTTTAGTACTTTCTAGTAAATTTAAGTCTTGATTTTACTACTCTAAGTATTAGCTTAAATTCCTTTTTATATTTAAACTTATAAAGGCCTTTAGTTTTAAGTATATAATAAACTATAATCTAGCTTACATAGAAAAAGCCTACTTTTTTTATAGAGTTTCTATACTTTATTTTTAGAAAATTTCAAGCTAAATAAAAGGTAGTATACTTCTTTTAGTAATTAAGAAACTAGGGACGTTTAAATTAAAACAAGAATTTAATTATTTTATAAAGTTACTAGTATTTAATAGTATTAGTAATTATTTTTTTTATAGTTAAATTTAGTTACTAGTTTCTTTTAAGTAGTACTAGCTTTTAATTTTAAAATAATTAACAAACACGCGTTAAATAATAGATCTTTATTTAAAAAACAATTTCTACTAATTTCTTAGTTAAAGAATTATATAATTATTAAGAAATAGATGTTGGTAATTAATACAAATTTTCGTATTATAAGAGTACATAGTTTATGTATAAAAACTTTTAGTATAGTACTATACTTATAGTGTACTTATATTATATTTATATAAACTATAAGTTATAAAAATATTAATTAAAGTTAAAAAAATTAGTTAAAGTTTACAAGTTTATAAAATAAATTATATAAATACATTTTACTATTATTACCTTATAATAAAAGTAAATAAATTAGTTTACTTTAACAAATTAATAAACTTTAAAAAAACTTTTTTATATATAAAAAAGTTAATTAAAATAAAATTAATTTTTATAATTTAGTTAGTAACTTTATTAAATTTAACAAAATTAGTATTATAAGTAAAAATAAACTAAAGTAAAGCTATTAAAATACATATTAAAATATTATAATAGCTAAAATAAAGTTATTAAAATATATATAAAAATAGTATAATAACTAGTATATTTTTTTTAGTCGTAAAATAGTAGTTTACTAATTACTAAAATAAAAATTAAACTTAAATAAAAATAGTTTTTAAAAATTTTAAACTTACTTAAAACAAGGTTTTTAAAGTTATTATAAAAATAATATAATAACTAGTATATTTTCTTTAATAGTAAAATAGTAGTTTACTAGGTATTATAATAATAATAAATTAAATTTAAGTAAAAATAGTATTTAGAATTTTCTAAACTTACTTAAAATAAGATTTTTAAAAAATAAATAGTTATTTAATAACAAAGCTTTAAAAAGTAGTTATATAATTAATTTAAGTATTATATTAACTTTATAGTCTAAAATATTATAATTTTAAAATAATATTATAGCTAGTAATATTCTTAAAATTAACACTTAAGTTTAGAATTAAATAGTTAAAGTTAATTACTTTAAAATAAATTAATAAAATACATAAAACTAAAGTACTTATGTAAACTAGTATTAAAGTACTAAGTTTAAATAAGTAAATAATTATATAATTTAAGTATACTTTAAGTAAACTAGTTATTATAATTAAAATATTTAAAAATAAGTTAAGTTAATACTACAATTTAAATAAATAAGTTTTAAAAAAAATATTATTATAAAAATTATAAATATATGTAAAAACTTAATAGTAAATTAATATATATAAAATAAAGCATAATTTTAATATAATTATTAAAAATATGTAAATAACTATTAAAGTTAATTTAAAAAAAGTTAGAAAATCAAAATTATTAAATAATAACATTTTCTACTAATATTTAATTTTAGGTAAATTATTTTAAATATATTAAGTACGTTTTACTAATTTTTATTTATAAGTTAAAACTTCTAGTAATAAATACAATTTTTAGTTTATTTTATTTTTAGTAAACTTGTTTACTAAAGTTTTACATATTAGTAACTTTAACTCCATTTTTAAAATTTTAAAATTTTACAATTTTATATGTAACTAGTATATGGATTTATTACTTTTAAAGTCTAGTAATAGAATAAAAAGCTTAATTGTTACTCTTTCTTAATGCTACTTTAAACGGCCTCCTTTATCTGCACTCTCTCCTGGTTCCGGGCGGATTGCTGTGACTTTGCTCTTGCAGTACTGGTCCCGTTTAAAATCCCCATCGTGCTTTCCTTATAGTCCAAACGCTCTTTTAGCTTCGTAATCTCGTCGTTCTTCTCATTGACTGCCGTCTGAAGTCTTGTCACCTCTCATTGCACAACATTTCCAGTCATCCAACTTCGGTACCGAATTTTGGGTTTCCTCAATCATTATTTTGAGGGTCTCCCCTTTCTTGTGCATTTCTTCTGCAAATGACGCTTTATCAATACTCTGTCTCTGAGTCTTTGCGTAAATGGCCGCAGCTGGAGCTCTAATCCGACGATGGCCCTTAGGTACAATTCTATGATGGATGTCAACAATAGTTCTGCCCTCCCCATAACTGGTGTTGTAAATTTTTAGGACCTATTCTAGAAAGCCACATTCCCACTGGGAATGAAGCACTAACTATAATAGCGCGCTAAACAGAATCGAGCAAAATGAACATACGAATGGATGGAGATAAAGGTAGGAATGGAAAAGGATTTGGATTATCAACAACCGCACGCGGATGGGGACTTCTACTTATGGGAGACCTGGAAGTTATCTAAGCCTTCGGTATCTGAAGTGCGAAATACCCGATGAGGGTGGGCTACTAGGCGGAGTTGGAAAAACAGAGCAATTTTGTAGAGCATAGTCAATTGGTTGGGATCGAGGTTAGATGGACTAGTTATCTCCGATACCTAATACATCTTCTAGTTTCGTATACAGTATACTATAGGGTGAATTTTGCAAACAGGTTATAGCCAATTATTGTGTTGTTTATATGACACATGAAATCCACTACTGTATTATAGCACAGTTGCTTGCGTTGAGGTTCATGAGGCTATGTTGATTTTCCAAGATCATCCTGTGCATGGTCGCAAGCCTTCTTTTGATATATTAAGAGTGAAGGTGCGAAGGGTTAACCAAAACGGATTTCATGGAAGACAAACCATAAGGATACTACACCGAGATTGAATAGAATTCTAGTGATAGGGTTGGGGATCCTGAAAATAAGTCTTGAACCCGGTCCTGTACCAAGTAGAAATTATCCAAATACAGCCTGATTCTCATAATACTCGCGACTTAATAATATCTGCAGCCTAGCATGACCCATTAGCCTGGAATGTCTCCTAAATCGAGACAGGTGGCTACTCAAACGGCTAAGAATATCACATACCTTCTCTGCAACAGCATACACCGTGGCTGACAAATGTGTCGCCGGTATCAACGGCATGATAGAAGCATCTACCACACTCAAGCCCCTAACGCCATACACCCTCAAATCACTTCCCACCACACCTCCAAGATGCCTTGGCATCATGGCTGCGGTGCCACACGCATGAAACGAAGTTGGTGCTGATGTCGCCCTAACATGCTTTATAAGCTCTACTTCATCGACCACATCCGCACCTGGCGCAGTTTCAACGGGTCCGAGATCCGCAAGGGTAGGTGTGTTCATATATCGCCGTGTATATCGTATAAAAGAAACCGCCTGTTCGATATCCAGTGGATTGCTGAAAGTCCGAAGATCGAGGACAGGATCTCCTGTGGGATTGGTAATGTTGATGTTGATGCTGCCTCTACTCAACGGCTTTAGTATGACTAGTGAACGACTGCAAACACCGGAGATTGGTGTTTCGTAAGCTGCAGAGTCTTGGGCGGCGAATAAACGGGCTAGAACCTTTTTCTGGGCCGCAAAACCAGCGATTATGGAGGTGGAGATATTAGGACTGAGGTATGTGGCGGGCGATTGGGCTTTGAGTTTGGAGACAAACTGTTGGTGATTTCCATAGACAGTTTGGAGAGGAAGAAATGTAAAGCTGGTTCCAAGCGATAGAGTCAGTGGTCCTGCAGTGAGGGTGTTAGAGGGATGGAAGGGTAGATATTAGGGGGGCGAAGTACCGGTCTTGTGGTCTTCATATTCGGCTTGACTTTCATCTCTATATGTTGCGTTACTTGCGAGTGTATCGGGATTTGGCCATAAGTCTTTCGTGACTAATAAGAATGAGCCGTGAGCTAATATTTTCAGGCCGAAACCTCAATGTGCTCACAATTGCATGCAACCCTTGCTTGGGGATGATCTTGCATATTCTGACCGACGCCGGGTAGATCGACTCGGACTTCGATATCCGCAGCTTCCAAGATATCCTTCGGACCAATGCCGCTCAATTGAAGAATATGAGGAGTATGGACTGCTCCAGCGGCAAGGATAGCTTCCTTTATCACTTTAACAGTTACCCGTTGGTCTGGGTGGAATCGTTCGCTAATGATAATTCCTTCAGTTTTATAATCGGATGAAAGTTTGAGTTTCTCCACCTTGTACCCAATTAAAAGATGGTAATTCGTTCTTGTCTTGATAGGATCATAGTAGCCATATCTGGCATAAGATCTTGTTTGATTAATAGGGTGTTGTGAGGCTGGCACCCAGTAACGGCCGAGCATGTTCCCCGTAGCATGCTCTACAGGCCCTGTAATATTCAGGTCGGACCATGCATCCCATAGGATTTCTGTTACGCGTATTAGAGTTAAAGTGGTCACGTTTTGGGAGCTGTCTGTAGGGTGTCCGTTATTTCAACTTACTAGTAGCCGCCCATTGGAATGGTGGATAAGTGGCCCAAATCGGTCCGTGGCCATATGCGCCTGCATTCCACGTATAGCTATACTTCTTTGCGCTCTCTTTGGACGGCGGACCAAAAGATGTGCTCTGAATAGAGTTAACCCAGTGTATATTAGCCATTAGCCATAATGCCACGGTGCTTAAAAAGAATTAGAAATATATACAATTACCTTTTTAAAGTACCTATACAAGCCGTCCCATCCCCAACCAGGGTTTCCAAGCTGTTCCCATGCATTATAATCCGCTTTGGAGGCTCTATGAAAAACCATACCTATGAAGATTAGGGACGGTCCAACCCGTAGATAGCTATATGATGAGCGTGTCCACAAACCATTAACAGCCGAAGAACCCCCAACTGCCATCCCTACTGTGTATTTCTGGACAACAAGACCATTTAAGTCTGTGATCGGTCTACTAGTGACATTGAATGCATGGTTACTACAATTTGTTGCCAACGTATTGAGAAAGTTCTTTGGCATCGATATGCATGGCTCGTCAGCGAAATCGCCCAACTCCACCACGAGTACAGTTTCTGAAAAAAATTAGTTACCTAGCCAAAACAGTCGAGATCAGCCTGGGTAATTACTAGATACATCCTCAGTCAGTCGGTTGGCAATTGTAAGACCGCTTGTTCCCCCTCCAATGATCACATAGTCGTAATGGTCATGGAGTTCGATGGCACTTCGCTTTACTTCCGCCTTTCGAGCGAATGCATATGCATGGCTTATCGTAGCAAAGGCCATGAATTGGACATAACCGTACGCGATGAAGGCAGCCAGTAGCTCCATTTTTGCCTAGAGCTGAAAATAAGATTGGAGGATGTTTGCAGAAAAACCGAGAAAGGAGCTTCTCAAGCCTTTTGTCCTCTGGAACCCAGCCCTACAAGGTTTGTTCGGGCTAACCACCAAGGATTATCCGCGCAACGAGTATGTGTACCAGGTTTTTGAGTTGTGTTTCGATGGCCCGATTATTAAAAGCCGCCGAATATATGGAAGTGGGGTTGCTCTAGTCTCGTAATAACCAGCCGACTCCCAGAGGGGGAGGGGCTCTCTTGGAAATTGAACTCAGGATCTAACCAGTTATGGCAGCCACATCAACAAACTGTTACAACTCATTAAAAATATCAACTTATTGGCTCTATATACATTCAAAACTTTGTCGCACGGCCTCTAGTGTGTTGAATACACTCTAGGAGTCTCCCTGGGTACGCGTTAATCGTCTTATTAATCTTCTCTGAGTCCAATTGCTTTTACACCTAATAGAATTAATTAATACCTGCAGATGTAGTTGCACACCTTCTTGTAGTAAATTTCTCTTTTAAAACCTTAACTCAAGTCTCCATTACGGAGAAATCAGGTGAATTTGGGGGGCTGATTATATAGTCAAAGCCATTCTTCTCTATTTACAAGAGAACTTTCTTGGAAGTGTGAGCAGAGTCTTTATCTATATAAAGAACGAGCTCCTTACCAAGTGTTGCCTTCTATAATTAAGGGAGGATCTTAAGGAACGTTTTACTATTTATCTTTCTATTAACGTTGCCAGCGTTATACTCAATTGCCTATACAAAGTTATATCTAATAATGCAAAAGATGTGGAACTTTTCCTGCTCCTCTAGGTCTAGGTAAGTGTTCTTATTTAATTAGATATTACTAGGCTTAAATCTCTTATTATTGCTGGGCCTTCTTTTAATTCCCCGTACGTATTAAGTGCTAGTTAACTAGTGTATTTTATTACACTAAATAACCTTTCTCTAATATATACTATAAGGTGAGTGTTATACTAGATAATACACTAGCTAAGCCTCTCCTACTATATATAAGAAGGATGGTCTTTTTTAACAGTTATAGAATATAACTTAATTCTAGAGACCTCTATAACTCTCTTTTAAATAGTCTACTTTATAAGGTTTTTCTTTTCTTTCTTTATACTAGCTAAGTATAAGAGATTATTCTATAGTAATCTCTTTTTATTAAATGGGTACTTATTAATATATCTAGTAATAATATTTATCTCTAAGTTAGTAAGCTATTTAAGGGTTCTATAAGTATTTAAAAAGTCGGTATTTTAAAAGTAGTATATATGCTTACTTTATACAATATTAAACACTATTATTATAAAAATATTAAAGATCTTTTTTAATCTTATTAAAATAGTAGTGTATAGCTTTCTTTTAATAGAAATATAGTATAATAAAAATAGTAGAGTGTTGTAGTATACTAAACTACTTATAAATAAACTTCTAAAAGTTAGTAATAATAGGAAAAAGCGTAGTTTTAGAGAAATATTTTCTCTTTTACTAGTTAGGCATTTAAACTAACTACTAGTACTTTATTTTAGGTATATTTAGCTAGTAAATTAATATATTATAGTCTTATATTAACGTTAATATATAATTACTTTTACTAAGTATAAGTACTTATATTTAGAGATTTAATTTCTATAAGAGAAGAAATAGCTCTATAAACGCGCTAAGTTTAGACTTCTTATAGAAATATCTAGTAGCTAGTTTAATTAAATTAGTATTTAAAGCCTTTAAAAAGTCTATTTTTTTACTTTTTAACGTATTATAACTTATTTAATACCTATTAAATATATAATTTCTAATATAGTAATTAAATTAATAGTATTAGTTATACATTCTATTAGATTTTTAGCCTATTCTATTAGGTTTAAAAGAGTAAAAGTCTATTTACTAAAAACTTAATTTAAAGCGTCTAGTTTTGTTATTTATAAATATATAAAAATTAATATTAACACTACTTACTTATAACATAATAAATAGTTTAAATATATTAAGTATTATTATAGTAGCTAGTTTAACAGTTAGTATTATACTTTATAAAATAATAATAGTATTATATTAATTTAAGTAAAAGCTAACTATAATTAATATTTTTTTATAATTTATTAATACTACTAAAACTATATCTTTTTAGTTATATAACTCTATAAGAAATTTATATTACTTAGATTATAATTAGTACTCTATTAGTTTTTTTAACTATATAATAATTAGTTAGAGTTTAGAAAGAGTTTAGAATAAAAAAAGTTTTAATAGAAATTACGTTTATTAAAAGCTTAATTAGTAAATTACTAAACAAAATAAAATCTAACAAATTATTATAATTTAAAGGTATTAAATTTATTGTAATAATAAAAACACATATTTTATATAGTATTTTAAAGTTATTAAAAGTTTTAATTTTATATTTTTATCTATTACATATTTATATAAAAATGGTTATTAAATTTTTTTTAAAACTAGTTTTAACTTAGTACGTGTATAAAGCTACTAATTTTATTAAAAAACTAATAATAACTAAACTAAAGTTACTCTAATTATACTTATACTACTTATATTTATTATTAATTTAGTAGTATGTTAATATAGATATTAAAAAGCTAATAAGTATTATATTAGCTTATTATATTTAAATATATAATATTCTACTAATAAATATATTTACTTATTAATTTAGGGGAGGTAGAAGAAGCCTTTCTATTATACTAGTTTTTTTAGTATTAAATAAATACTAACTAGAAACCTTTTATATATATGAAATTTAAGTAAGTGTTTTCTCTATAGAGCTATATATTCTAGAACTTAAATAAAATAAAAATAAGTATAAATATATTCTTAGCCTATTAAATAATAGAATAGTGATAGTTCTAGTATTTCTTAAAAGTTTTAGAAATATTAAGAATAAGCCTAGTAATAACTAGTTATAATTATATTATTTAAATTAGTTATAATTAAAACTAGCTTTTAAAAAACTATAGCTAATATCTTTATAGTTATATTATATTCTATAAGTGAGCTACACACCCAAGCGAGCTGCGCATCTTAAAATTCACCAAAATCTCGAAATTTTCCACCTTAATATCTCAACAACGACTTAATGATAAATTCTAAAAATTGAAATTTGAGCTTTCATATACACATTACAGCTTTCATGAGAGTTGCATAAACATTGGTTGAGTAGTTTCTGAGATATAGCGATTTAGCAGCCAAAACGAACCCAAATCGCTATATCTCAGAAACTACTCAACCAATGTTTATGCAACTCTCATGAAAGCTGTAATGTGTATATGAAAGCTCAAATTTCAATTTTTAGAATTTATCATTAAGTCGTTGTTGAGATATTAAGGTGGAAAATTTCGAGATTTTGGTGAATTTTAAGATGCGTAGCTTGCTTGGGTACGCAGCTCACTTAAGTACGCAGCTCACTTATAGAATATAATATTATATTAGTTATAAAGTTATATAAATTTAAAGGTATTTTTAGTGCTAAAACTTGCCTTTAAAATTTAAAGAAATATAGAAATACTAGGTAATTATTACGTGTATTTAAAATATGCTTAAAATATATATATATAATTACATTTAAGATCTAGAGACTAATAAAGGTAAAAAATAATTTTTAAATATTAATATTTTACTTTTTTACTTAAAGTACAGCTTATTAGTACTTAAAATATTTATATTTAAAATAGAGTTATTATTAAGTAAGCTAAGTAAATTAAATTTATATAATTTACTTAACTTTATAGCTAAGTTAGTAGCATTTTAGTTAACTTAATTTACTTAACTTTATTTAATTTAAGTATGTTAAATAAATTGTTAAGTTTATTTATTTATTAATAACTCTAATATAAGATTCCATAAATTTATATATAAATAAGAAAGTTAATAAAGCCTTTTATAGAGCTAAAGTAAGTATTCTTTTAATTATAATAAAAAACTTACTTTAATTATATTACTAGAGTAAATAAATTATAAATAATATTAATATTAAAATAACTAACTACTAGTTCAACATATAATAAATGAAGTGTAAGTAAGTAAAAGTTAGTATAAATAAAAAAATTAAAATTTTATTTAAAAATTCACTCTCTTTATAAATATTTATATATATAGAATAAATATAATATTAGAAAAGTATTAGTTTAACTAGGTAATATAATACTACTATTTTATATTAAATCTTTTTATGTTTTAATTTTATTTAGTTAAGTACTTAAAATAACTGTAAATTATTACTTAAGAGCTAGGCCAAAAATATTAATTTCTTACTTATTTAAGTAATTTTTATAAAGTTTCTTAACTTTAGTATAAAACTAAATATAAAAGTTTATAAATATTTTAAAATAATATTCTAAATTTATAATAAGCTAAATTTAAGTAGTTATAATTTCTACTTACTAATTTAAAGTATTTAATATTATTTTTAACTTATAATAAAAGTTTAGTTAAATATTCTATGTAGTTAATTTAATGTCCTAGCTATAATATTATAAATAGTATAGTTATAAAAGTAAATAATAGTTAATATAACTTTTTTTATACTTTTATCTAATATAAAATTAGTATAATACTATATTAAAGGATTTTACTTAACTTAGCTATAGTCTATTAAGTATAATACTAAAGTAGTATAGTATTTAAAAAATTCTAAAAATTATTTTATTTAGTAATTAAAGTTTAGCAAACAAAAACGTAATACTAAGAAATTAAAAAGTAAAGTATAATTTTAATACTAAGATTAAAATAATAAAAAAATTATAAAGAACTAAACTATGAAATGTACAGTGTATTATTTATTTTATAATCTAATTTTTTCTTAAAAGTTTAGTTTCTAATTCTTTTTTTTACTGTAATATTTAGATTTATTTAGACTTTTTAAATTATTTATATTACTTAAATTAGCTCTATGCCTCTAAGATGTTTTAATTTATTTAAAATTAAATTTATTATAAAAATTACCTAAATTATTTATATAAACTTATTTTATAATTAATTACTTTTACTTTAGTTTTTAAATAAGTACTTTAACTTTTTTATATACTTTTATAACTTATATATAAATAGTTAGTATAATTTTTATGTTCTACTTTTTTTTAATAGATTTTTAGTTTTCTTTATTTAGCTATAATATGTTTGATATAATATTACTATTTTATAATACTTACTTTTTTTTAAAAGTTTTTAGCTTAAAAGTTTATTTTCTTTACTTTTAAAGTATGTAAGAGTTTTAGATATTTCTTTTTTTTACTAAAGTTTTATCCTTTTTTTAATTATTTTTATTCTAGTTATATATAAAACTAAGCTCTTAACTATTTATTAAATTATTTTATTATATTAATTAGTAATTATAATTACTATTTACTAACTTTAAATACTAAGTATTATTACTTAAATTAAGCTATTTTACTATTTAATAGAAAATTAATTATTAAGTATAAAAAGTATTTAAGTAAAAAGTATAAAACGTAAAGAAAACACTTCTAAAATTAATAAAAACAGTAGAATTATATTTATATTACTAGCAAATAAGCTAGTAAAAAAGAAGTTTAAAGTAAAAAATTACTAAAGTTATATAAATAGCTAGTACTAAAGCTTTAACTAAAGTATACTTAAAAGTATAGAAAATACTTTTTATATTAAGTTATTATTTTAAATATACATTTTTTAAAGCTTAAATTTAAAATAGTTAGTAATAATTATTAGTTATTTATGTTATAATAAAATAGGTAAAGTTATTTACTTAATTATTAACTACTAAAATACTATACTAAGTTATAAAAACTAAAATTAATACTTATAATTTTTGTTTTTATTATTAACTTAAATTTAATTATAATTTAAAACCAATTATTTATTTATTATTTATTAAATATATAAACTAATATAAACTTATTTTATGTAATTGTTAAACTATATAAATTTTAGTAATTAAATTATTTCCAAAATTTATATAAATATAAAACAACTATTTACTTTTTTATTAATAATTTTTTAATTTTATTACTAGTTTTGTTTTATATTTTTTTAATTTATAATATAAATATTTTTAGTAAATATTATTATAATAAAGCTTTAAGTTTATTTTTTATTTATATAATATTTTATAACAATTTTTACTTTATATTATTTAATTATTACTTATATTAACTATTTTTATTTTTTTTTATATTTTTATTTAAACTTATTAAGTTTTAAAATTTTTATATTATTTTTAATTTTACTTTTAGTTTAAAATTTAAAATATTATTTTTAAAATATTTTTATTATTTATATTTTATATTAAATAACTTATAAAATTTATTAAAAGATAGTATTTCTTAGTATTTATAAGTAAAATATAATTTTTAGTAAAATTTACTATTAAGTTTTAATATAAACTTATTATATATATAGATATTTAAAAAATAGTATAATTTTTTTTTTAAAAAAAAATGTAAATTAAAGCAAAAAAGCATATAATATATTTAATAGAATTAAGTAAATAGTTAAAAGTTATTAAATAATATGTATATATATATAATATTTTATAGAACAACTATAAACATACACAATACGTAAATTAGTATTTTACTATTAAATATATATTTAAAACTTAATTTAAACATGTTACAAAACTATAATAATATTATTATAATATATAAACTAGTTACTAAACTTTTAGAAACTAGTTTTAAAACTATAAATTTAATTAGTACTATTATAAATAATGTTTATTTATTATATAGCTAGCTTATAAAAAAAACTAATTAAATAAAAACTTTTATTATTAGTTCTAATACTACTTTTATTTATAAAATATAGTAATAAGTTTATATAGTTTTTTTTATTATATTTTAACTTAGCTAAAAATTGTAAAAATATTTAGAAATACTTTTTTATAATTAAAAACTACTTTTATAATTTTATTTTTTAAATTATAATTTTTAAAACAAGTTACAGCCTCTTTTTCTATATTAGAGTAATTAATAATACTATTTTAGATATTACTATATTTATTTATAAAGTTATTATTTTTTAAAAAAACATTTTTGTATAAAACTATAAAAAAACTTATAAATAAAATTATTTAAGCTATAAAAAAAAACTAACGTTTTTTATAAGCGAGTGAGCTATATATGTGAGTGAACTATTTTAACTAACTTCTACCACTTTAATAGCTAATAACAACCTATAATTATTAGCTATTATTATTAGAATTAATAGATAGATAGCTAGCCTTAGCTTTAATCTATATATATTTTCTTATATCATGCTTAATCTACCTGCAGCGTTTATAGTACCTAGATTATTATAGGCTATTAGCTTTATATCTTTTACTAGAATTTAATTCTATTTTTATTTATATATTAATATTAGCTTAAGCTAGTATAGCTATACCTTCTACCTATAATAAAGTTTCTAGTCTTTATATACGCTTTTTTTTTCGCTTTCTATGCTCTAATATAACCTTATTAGCTTATTATAAGGTGGCTAGTTATAAGCGTATTAGGATACCAGCATATATTATTATCAACACACTCTTTATAAACGAGTCTAGTAATTCTAGAATTAATATAAGTAAGCTATTCTAGTGCTGCTTAATATGTTTATATAAATAAATAAACTAACTATTTAATTTAGTAATATTACTAGGTATTTAGAGTTTTTATAAAGTTACCTTTTTAGGCAGCTTAGGTGTCTATAGCCTAACATTTAGATTTAATAAAATAATATCTATGTTAAATAAAATAAGGCCTGTATCTTAAAATTCTTTATATATATTATTCTTAGTAATTAAGGCTAGATAGGCTGTCTTAAAGAGTAATAGAAAGTTAAGCTTAGTAATATAAAAAATATAATTTCTAACTAGCTTATTAATTTCTTCTCT
Organism: Zopfia rhizophila CBS 207.26; assembly: GCA_010093925.1. Classification (NCBI taxonomy): domain Eukaryota; kingdom Fungi; phylum Ascomycota; class Dothideomycetes; family Zopfiaceae; genus Zopfia; species Zopfia rhizophila. The sequence continues at coordinate 5,149,008 of ML994610.1, forward strand.
ATAGGCTCGCTTAAGAGGTGTAAAGTAGTTTATATCTAAAAACTATAATAGATATAATATATATAATAGCATATAAAGTATAAGAATATTCTTCTTCTTATAAAGTAGCTGAAATTTAAGAGACTTGTGGCTTTTATAGCTGTCTAAAATTAATAGATAATTAATACCTATAGTTTTATTCTTTATGTGTATATTAAAATGCTCTAGCTACTTAACACTTATTTTATTTATTATCTAGCTATTCTCGCTTATTATGATTACTTAGCCTAGTAATAAGTTCTTATACTAGTAGGATAAATAATAAACTCTAGTAAAGATAATAAATAATAAAATTAGTTAGTCTTAACTATTTATATCTTAAATAATAGTAATCTATTCTCTGTTACCTGGCTATATAGCTTTAGGCTAATTACGTTACTTAGAGTTTATAATAACTTTAGTAGTTAATAAGACACCTATCTGGAAGCCTGTCTTATTAAAGTTATATATATCTTTATTAGTAATACTATACTTTACTTTAAAGTTACGTATAAGATTAAACTATAGTTATATAATAGCAGAATCCTTATAGTAAGCATGCTAATAGTCGTACTTTTTATTATATTTTATCTTAATTTCTTTAGTCCTCTTAACAAAGTTATGTAGCTATAGGACGTTAACTATTAAATTAGATTACTTAACTAGTAGATAGTTAGCTATCTCTCTTACATAGATAAGCTTAAGCGTGAATTCTTATAAATCTAAGTCTAAAATATATATAATAATAGCTCTCTCTTTTAGCTTTATAAGTTTTTTTAAATTAGGCTCACAATCACGTCATGTAGTAGTCTTATTAATTTATTACTTAAGTATAGTTTTATTAACTTTATAGGTTACTACTATATATTACATAATTTAGATTTAATTCTACTAAATAGCTAAGATAGCTAGGGACATTCTACCTTTACTGTAGATAAATTTAGTCGTGATTTATTAAGCTATAGTTATTAATAGTTAATGTATTATGATTTTTAGTTAAGGTAATTCACTCACATATATAACTCACTCACTTATAAAAAACGTTAAGTATAGTAAATAAAGTTTTTATAAATTATAAAGTTTTTAAAAAAAACTTTACATTAATTATAAACATAAAAATAAAATAAAAATAAGTAAAAAATAACTATAACTAGTTTTATAAAGTTTATATAAAAGTAAAACTTATTTATAAAAATTCATAGTTATTATTTAAAGAATTTTACTATTTGTAATTAATAATTTAAACTAAAATATAAATATTAAAAAAATTTATAACTAAAACTAGTATATTTTAAATTATATTTTTTACTTATTAATTTAGTTAGCTTAAAATAAGTTAACTTATTAATAAATAAAAACTTACTTTTTTATAGTAAATTACTTTTTTGTAAACTTTATTATAAAGACTATAAAATAACTTAGTATAATTAGTTATAAGAAATAATTAGTAGGTTAACTAAATACTAAATAAGTTACTATAGTTTACTTATTTTAGTTACTTATAACTAAATTAATTTTATACTAAATTAGATAATTAATATGCTAAATAAAATGTTTTAAAAAAAGCTTTTAAAGTCTACCATTAATATAATATAGTAATTCTATTTTTATAAAATAACTAATAGTATAATTACTAAATATTTTGGTTTTATTTAATTTATAGTTAATTTCATTATTTAATACTTATAAAATAGCTTTTACTAGTATATATTAAAGCCCGTTAAACTAAAAAGTTTCTAAAACTTAATAAACGTGTAAAAAGGCACTTTATTTAATATATAGACCTGAATTTATATTAAACTATTAAAATACTAAATATACTATTAAAGGCTAAGTCCTAAATTTATGTTAATACTATAAGAAACTACTTTACTGAAAATAAAATATATATATTCTAGTTTTAATGTAAGCCTTAACTTTTTTTATATATAAAAAGAATTACGTTTAATTTACTAAAATGTATTAATATTAAAAAAAAGATATAGTATGTATAAGTTTTTATAATAAAGTAATATTTAAAGTTATATTAAATTCTATACTTTTTTAAGTATACTAATAATTTAGCTATACTTATAAAAGCTAATATTTTAAACTAATATTTAAATTTAAACGCACAAAAGTAAATGTATTTAAAATTATTTCTTTTAATTTTAAGTTAAAACTCTTTATTAATAAAAAAGGGAAAAAATACTATAAAACGTTATATTAAAATTTTATATAATATTAGAACTCTATTTTATCAAAAGCTTATAAAAGAGAAAGTAGTAATAATATAAATATAGAATAAAGCTTTAATTTATATTATAAAAACTACTTAAAAGTATATAAATATATATAAAATTTTATACATAAATTAGCTTACTTAAAGCCCTAATTTAAACTTTATTAAGAATTTTTAAAGAATTATAAAAATACATAATTTAAAGAAATATAAATATATAAAAAAAAAGATTAAAATTAAATTACTTTAAAAGACTATAGAAAGTATATTTTCTTTTAGTTAAAGCATATGAAAAGAGTTATTAAAAATAAAAGTAAATTAACTAACTACTAAACTTTTTAAAATGCTAAAATCTTTTTTATATTTAAGCTTATATAAAGCCAAAAAGCTTTAAATTTAATTAATTTTTGCTAAAAATATAGTTTTTTTTAATTAAGTAAACTACTTTACTGTAAAGCTCTAATTATAGAATAGCTATTAACTTTTTATAGTTAATTTATACTTTAATTACTAAAAATATACTTATATTATAAAATTTTATAAAATAGTAAAAAAATATAAATTTTATACTAGCTTAAAATACTTACATTTTAAATATAACTTTTATAAATAAAAGAATAAAGCTTATTATATAAACTATATAAAAATTACCTAGTATAAGTAGTAGATTATAAATTATAATAAAAAAGGCTAAAAAAACTAAATAAATTTATATAACGTATTTTATAAGTAAGCTGTAGAGTCTTAGCTACCTAATTAGATTAGCTATTTACTTAAGTTAGCTTCTTTTCTCTTATATTTCTATACTTACTATATAAATAAATTAACTCATAACTTATTAATTTCTACACTAATAATGGCGCTAAATATATTAAATGATGTAGGAAATATAGAACTATCTTAAGAAGATAATATATAGCTTATAATAGCTACTTATGATGATAAATTAATCCTTTCTCTTTATTAAGCCTCTAAAATCTTTAACGTACCCTTTTTATCTCTATAAGTGTGTAATTCAGGTAAACGTTCTGCTAAAAAGTATTAATAATTTTAGTAATATCTTACTATATAAGAAGAAGCCTTTCTGAAGTAATGTATATACTAGATAGCTAACTAGAGCTAGTTAATTATAATTCTATAGTTTAAAGATATAGTAAAGAATCTACTCTAAAGAAAAGACAATATATAACTATTAGGCTATAATTAGTATAAGAACTTTCTTATACGGTATCTAGAGATTAAATTAAAGTTTATATATACTATTAATTAATTACGAACCGACGCTGCTGATTATGAAACGCTTGAGAAGTAATTTAAACTCTATACTAAGACTATTACCAGATATAGGATTATAGCTAAAGATACGTATAATATAGATAAGAAAGGCTTTATAAAAGGAATAGGTAATAGCTATAACGTTCTTATACTTATAGAATAAAAGTATACTTAGTTAATGCAACCTAGAGATTATAAGTTAGTCTTTATAATTAAGGTAATAGAGATAAATAAATACTTTTTACTTACCTTTATAATTTTTACAGGTAAGTAAATTTAACACTCTTAGATTAATCCCTTAATTAATTATTATATAGTACTTTAAGTTTAATAATTTAGCTAAATAGATTACTTAATAGCTCTATACTAGCTTTAATATTTTAATGAATATATAAGACTCTATATAGTTGGTATCTACTGTCTTCTAATTCTTAATAGCCATAATTCTTATATCTTACTTAACTTTATATAAGCCTATAAAGAAGTAAAAATAGTTTCTCTTTATCTTTTTTTTTATTATACTTATATTCTTTAGTTACTTAACATGGGCGTCTTTTCACCTCTTAGAAAAGCTTATAAAAAAGAAGTTTAAAAACATAGTATTTTTAGCGCTAAGAAAATTATAAATTATAAGTTTTTTTTTCTTTTAATAAGTAAGGTAGTAGGTAATTACTAAACACAATATTATTAGTGCTTAAAGGAAGATAGGTTTTCTTCTATATAATTCTTTACTAATTTTTTAAAAGTATAGGCCTAAAACACCTCTATTTATTAACCTTACTAATAAGAATAGTATATGAATTAATATACCAGTAAATTAAGATTAATTACAGAAAATTAATTAGCTTGTTGCTGAAGTTCTTAAAGGTGTTTCTAATTAATTTTATTCTTTTATTTAATATCTTAAGGATATTAGTTTAACTGCTCTTGCTAATAAATCTGCTCTTTAAATCATAAATAATAAGCTTATTAAAAAGTAAAAAAAAAGTAAAAAGAATTATATAAAGAAATACTTTAGTAATATAAGAGAGCTTATAGTAGGGGCATGTATAAATAAAATTAACACTTAAAAGGCCTAAAAAAGAGAAGAAATAAGTATAAAGAAGAGAGTAGCTACTTTATAGAGTAAAGTAAATCTTACAAAGCTAGTTTAAAAAAAGCTTTTTATAAGTTTTAATATATTTTATATAGAAATTTAAAACTATCTTTTAAGAGTTAAACGTACGCTAGAACTAAATAAGCAGTTCTAAAGAAAATTAGGTGACCTAAATAAGTAGCTAACCTAATTAAATAGCTAAGACTTTATATACAAGTAAACTATATAACTTACTTATAGAATATATTAACTAAGTTTTAAAAATTTATTATTATAATTTATAAACTTACTATACTTATATATAGTTATTTAGTAAACTACTTATAATAGCTAACTAAATAGAATTAAATTAGTAAAAATATAAAAAATATTAAAACTATACTTTTTTAAAATAGTAAAAAGTAAAATAAAGTAAAAATATGCCTACTAATACTATTTAAAAAAAAAAGGAAACTTTAAAAAACTTTAATATATATTATTTACTATAAAGTAGTATAAAATAAGTAATATAATATAAAAGAGTAAATAACTTTATTTAAATAACTATAAATATACACTTTAGCTTTTTATTTTACTAAAAATAATTATATAGTTTATAAAAAACTTTATTTTTACTACTTTAAATATTTAAAGTAAATTTATTAACTATAGTAGTAATAAAAGCTTTTACTATAAATTAAATTACTTACTTATTTTCTTTTTTTTAAAAAGTATTTAATTAGACCTAAATTTTACTAAAACATACATATTTACAAAACCTTTTTTTTTAAAAAAAAAATAGTAGTAAACTTTATATTATTTTATTATATTAACTTAAAAAAATACTTTTTTATAAGTAAAATAAATTTATAATATTATAATACTTTTAGTACTATTATCTAGTACCAGCTTAATTAAAATAAGTTAAAAAAATAGTAGCTACTTAAACTAACTTTATAAAATTTAAATAAAATACTTATAAATAATTACTAAAGTATACTAAATAATATTAATAGTAGTACTTAAAATAAAGGCCTTTATTTTTCTACTATAAATTACCTTTAATACTAAAATTACTAGCTATAAATATTATATAAAAACTTTAAGTATAAAATAGAAAATTATATAAACTTATATAAAATTTTGAAATAAAATATAAAAATAGCAAAAACTTATTTATTTATATATAGTAAAAAAAGGTATATAAATTAGACTTTAAATTAGTTTATAAACAGGTAAAAGTCTACTAAAAAATAGTAATAAGTAAAAATAAATATTAAAAAAATACTAATTAAATTATAAACTATTTAATAATATAACAAAAGCTTAGTATACTAATAAGCTTTAATAAAAAAAGTTTTAAAAACATATATAAACTTTTATAAAGTAAAGAACTTAATTCTTATTTAATTTTATATAAAATAAACTAGGTTTATAGTATTTTTTATAAAAGTTTAGTTAAAAGACTTTTTTACTTTTATATACATTTATAGCCAAAAATAAAAATAGTATAATATATTATTTTTTATTACATAAAGTTTATAAATATAAAAACAGTTTTATAAAATATAGAAACTAGTAAAAGTAATTTTTAATACTTTATAAAGTTAGTAGTAAACATAACCAAACTTTTATATTAACTTATATAAATAGATATTTTACTATAGTTTCTTTTAGTTATAAAACTTCTTTATAAAGTAAAAAGTAAATTAAAAAAATACTTATAATAAATAAGTAAAAAACTATAACTAAAGTTATAAGCTTTTCTTAATTTAAAAAAAGAACTATAAATAGCAATAAAAACAAAATATATGTAGAAAATAAAAAATTTAAAAAGTATTTTTTTAAAAGTAAAAACTATATACTTTATAACAAGTTTTTTTTATGTAATTAAGTTTTTAAAAACTCTATATAGTATACTACTACTTAAAATAGTATAAAAATAATAATAATAATAATAATAATAATAATAATAATAATAATAATAATAATAATAATAATAATAATAATAATAATAATAATAATAATAATAATATAATAATAATAATAATAATAATAATAATAATAATAATAATAATAATAATAATAATAATAATAATAATAATAATAATAATAATAATAATAATATATAATTAATTAAACATTAAAATTAAATAATATTATTATAAAGGTACTACATGTAAAAGGTTAAAAGCTTAAAAAAAAAGCGTTAATTAATTACTATATATAATACCAAGTAATAGTTCAAAACATTATGTAAAAAAGAGAAAAAGAATAAAATAAGTTATAAATAGAAATATTTAAGAATAGAGTCTATATACTAGCACACAGCTAATATATAAAGACATAATAAAAAAAAGCTTATAAATATTTTTTTTAAAAGACCTTTATAATATATTATAAATAGTTATTATAATAATAATCTCTTTTTACATTTAAGCTTTTATAAAAAAAATTTATGTTAAGTATTAAGTTTAAATTAGTTTAGATTTTTAAGATAGAATTTTTTTATAATAGCTATATTTTAAAAGTCGTTTCTAGATTTTTTTATTAGGTTATTATATTTAGTTTATTTAACTAGGTATTTATAGTATTTTTGTTTATAATTTAAACGTAGTTCTTTAATTTATTTAATATAGTATTTAGTTTTTTTATTAACTTTAATAGGCTTAGGTAGTAGGTTTTATTAACTTAAAAAGTATTTAAATTTAGGCATAATAAGCTAAAGTAATAATATATAGAAGACCAAATATATATTCAAAGATTTAGAGAGTTTAAGTTAGTATATATATAAAAACTATTTAAGGAATATAGTATTTCTTTAAGGCTTTTAAGTTTAGCTTCTTAAATAGTTATTTTATTTAAATATTTTATGTATTAAGCTAAATTATATCTCTTATTTAGTAGTTAGAAGTAAGTAATTATTTTTAGTTTATGTACTTTTTCTAAAGAACCTAAACCTAAATTATTTTTTTTAAACTAGTTATTAAATATTAGCTATTTTCTCTATTATATAATTAGCTTCTATAGCTTATAGTACTTACTATAAACATTTTTAGGTTTTTATAAAAAGTTTAAAACCTATTTAAAGGTGTTAACCTGTATTAACTAAAAATAAAAAAACTTTTATAAATTTAAATATAGTATTATTAACTTTAAACTATACTAAGAGTAGCTAGTTTACTTAGGTATTTTACTAGTAGTTTATATATATATATATAATACTTACTTTATTATACTATTAGCTTTTTCTATTTAGCCATTAGTTTCTAGATAATAAGTAAAAAATAATTAGAGTTTAATTTATAATTATTTATAAAGTTTATTATAAAAAATAAAAACAAATTATGATTTTTAATTTAATATAATTATTTTTAAAAGACTATAGTCTACTTATATATAATAATAATAAAAGTAAATTATAGCTAAAGTAGTTATTTTATTATAAGAGATTAAATATTAATATTTTATAAAGTAGTTTACTATTACTATAATATTAGTACAGTCTTTAAAGTCTAAAAAATTAGTAACAAAATTTATAGAAATATTCTTTTATTTTCTTTTAAAATAAAAAAAAGTTTTAAAAAGCTATAGTACTTTTTATAAAAGCTTTAAACTTTTAGTAAGTATAATAATAAAATATATATTAATTATTAGAGGGCGGTAGAGTATGGATAAGGTTAATAACTATAATAATAGTATATAATATAAAGTTAATTATAAAACGTAGCTTACTAAGCTATATATAAAAGCTATAAATAGAATATATATAAAGTTCTAGAAATAAAGGGGCCTGCACAGTCTGTATAAAAACTCTATATAATATTTAATTTAAATAAACTTAAAAATAATAGTTTTTATAAAATTATATTATACTTATGTTATGTACTTTTTTAATTTACTTTAGAGTACTCTTAAGCTTAATATACTTACTAAGCTTAGTATATTTAATACTAAGATTCTACTTAATTCTACTATTTTTACTCTAAAATAATGTCTAATTATTTTTTAAAAAAAAGGCGCAGATTACGCTAATCTTATAATAAATATCTATAAAGAATTCTTATATTATTAAGAATGTAGTAAAGATATTTAATATAAATTATTAGTAGCTATTATAACACTTTAAGAACCCTAGTAGTAAGTTAATATAACAGAAAACTAACTAAAGACTAATTTTAGTTTAATTAAAGGCTTTAGAGCTTTATATTAAATGTATTAATAATTTTAAATAGTCTTCTTTTATAGAGATATAACGTGCTGCTATAAAATGTATTTAAATTCTCTTATTCTTATTTAATACTATTCTTAAATCTTTTAGCTATAACTTTTTTAAGTACTATTAAGTAATTAACTTATATATTTAATATATTAAATAAAAGCCTTAGAAACTTATAAGCGTTATCTTCTAAAAATAATATATAATTAAGGATTACTTTTGTAAGTTTAAGTGCGTAGTAAATAAGCTAAAGTTAAGCCTAAAAAATATATAAAATATAGACAAATACAAGACGCAAATTAGTGTTAGTAGTAATTAAAAAGTTATTACTCTAAAAATCTATTATACTATAGAATCTCTATTTAATATAAAATAAGAAGTTATTACTTTTATAGAAGCTATTAACGTAATTAGCCAAAGTATTTTATTTCTTTATATAATATACAGAACAGTGATTATGAATTAGCATATTTTTAAAGAGCTTAATTTAACCTTAACGTTTTACTTAAAGTATTAAGCTTTAGTTATATAAATAATTAACTTAGTATAAATTATATCTACTACTTTAATAAGTATACAAAGCTTAGTAGGAGATGTAAGAAATAGAGAATATTAATATTTAATAGCTACCCTTTAAAGTTTACTTATAACTTTATTAGTTTCTACTAGAGTTAGAGAATATAGCTTTTTCTTCTATTATCTTATATAATGTATATACTGTAGCTACTTAATATTGTAGTTTTTTTTTAGCTATTTAAGTTCTACTATAAAAAGCGTATTAAAATAGAGACTTAGCTTAGCTATAATAACTTTAATAAAGTCAAGTTTCTATACGTAATTTAAGATATATATAAGAAGATTTATAAGCTAGGTACTATTTAATTAGTCTTTAAATAGATAGACTTCTAGCCATATAATTTTAGTATTATACTGTTAAAGTTAAAGACTATTAATTAGCCTTAAATGTCTTTACTTTCTCTACTTTTAGAGGTAGTTCTTTTACCACTAATATTCTATAAAGTTTAGTAGTTAAATAAGTTTATAAGAAAGTATATATACAGTGTTAATCTTAAAACAGGCTAATAGAGAATACTATTTAACTATTTTTCTAAGTTTTAAAAAAGTATTATTACTATAGTACTTAATAAAAAAAAAGGTAGTAAAAAGTTTATATAAGTTAATATTACTACTAACGCTTATAAGAAGCATTAAAAAGGTAATTAATACTATATATAGAAAAGTAGCACTATTTATATATATAATACAAAGCTTTAAGTAACTAAACGTGAAAAGACAAATATAAAAAAAAAGAATAAAACTACTACTAAAGGTAAGCTAAAGGCTTAAGAACTTAATTACTAAAATAGTTAATTACTATCTATACTAAATTTATATATGTAATAATAATTTAGACTCTAGAGTACTTTCTTAGATAATTAAATAGATTAATTTTATATATTATAAATAATGCCCGTACTTATTTAATATAAGCCTTAGTATTAAGTATACTAAGCTTAGTAGATATATTAAGCCTAAAAGTACTTTAGAATAAAATAAGAGAATACGTAGCATAAATAACATTAATATATTATTTTAAATATTTAGAATTAATAGTATTTATATTATAAAATTTTAAAAAAGTTTTTATAACTAAAATAGCTACTAGCAAGAAAATTGTACATAATTTAAAAAAGTCTTATTTTAAGTTTATTATAATTAGATATTACTAATTAGCTATAGTAGTATAATTAACTTTTTTTAGTTTTTATATTTACTTAAAAAAATCTTCTTAAAGTAACAAGTTTTATTTTATATTAATAATAGAGTTTTTTAAGTAAACTTATTATTTAAGTACTTATTTTTAATAATTTATTAAATAGGCTTATTTATTTCAATTAAGTTAAATTCTAATATATAATTAAATAGTTTTAAGTAAAAAAGTATTTATTATTAAGCTCTATAAGCTTTTTCTTAAACTAAAGTATTTTATATATAATAAATAAAAGCATTTAGTTTCTTTTCTTATTTATTTAATTAGTACGTAATTATAAAGTTAAATTAAAATAAGTATTTAATTTAACAAGCTTATTAATAGGTTAGCTACTTTATAGTAATAAAATATTATAAGTTTTTATAGTTACTTAGTACTTAAATTAAAAAAACAGTACTTTTTAATTTAGGTTTCTATTATTTAAAATAGCATATAAAAGCTAGTAATTTCTTATTATAAATTTTATAATTATATTTAGTAGAATTTAGCTTTTTTAAGAAGTAGGTAATAAATATTAGTTTATTTTTTTTATAAAAAAAAGCACTCTAATAATTACGTAGTTTTAAAAATTAGCTTATATAATAATTAGTAGTTTTAAATTAAAATATTAAAGAATAAAAATAGTTATAAATATAAGTTTTAAAGTTTTAAATACCTTTTAATAAAAGTTATTAAATTTAAATTAAGTATTTTTTTTATTAAAGTTGTAAATAGAGCTATAATATTAGAAAAATTATTAATAAATTATTAGTAAAAATTAGTAAACTTTAAAAATACTTTTATATTCCTTATATTACAAATGTTTTTTAATTAAGAATATTATTTACTTTATTTAAATCTATACTAATTTCTTTAGTAAAAATAATATACTTACAAAATATAACATATTTTTAGTAGAATTTATATTTATTAATATGAAGTTATAAACCGGCCTTTTTTAAAGCTTTTAGAATCTATTTTATATATTACTAGTATTTTCGTAAAAAGTTACTATAAATTAAAATGTTATTAATATAAGCTGTATAAAATACATTAAGGTATAACAAAAAAATATTATTTACATAATATTAAAAAGTACTTAGTATATTAGCTAGCCTAAAAAGTATTATAAAATACTTAAATAAGGTATATTTAGTTTAGAAAGTAGTTAACTATTTATATTTTTTTTATAATATAAAGGTAGTTAAAAGCTAAAATAATATTAAGTTTTATAAAATACTTTATCTTAGTAAAGTATAACAAGGTTTCTTAAATTAATAGAATTAGATAATAGTTTTTAATAGTAATAATATTTAGAGCTTAATAATTAACATGAAATTAAAAACTTTTATTAGGTTTCTTTATAAAGATAATAAAAAAGAATATAAAAAAAGAACTTGTTTTAATAAATTTTTTAGTAAAGTACCTATTAAAATACTTTCTAAGAATCTTAAGTTTATTTTAGAACATTTTATAAAAAGAGCTAAATCTAGATTATTTTTCCTTTTTAAAAATAATTTTATAGTTATATAATTAGTATTTAAGTAGTTTATTAACTTTTTTATATAAAAATATTTTAAGAATATTATAGTATTCTCTTAAGACTTTTATGAATAAGTTAGTGTAAATTTTTAAAACTAAAACCTTATTAATATTAGGTATTAAATTAGTAAAGATTTTATATTTATGTTTTTAAGTAAGTTAAGTAAAGGATACTGTTTTTATTAAGTAAATATTTATATTTAAGTTAAATTTAAGTTCTTAGTAACGCCCTTTTAATAAAACTTTTACTAAGAAATTTTTAAGGCCTTAAAAGGAAGGCTTTCTTATAAAGTTCTTATTTAACTTAGTGTTAAATTTAAGTATATAGTTAAATATAAATTTAGCTTTTAAGTAAAGGTCTTTTAGAAAACAGTTTATTAAAAAGTTCTTTAAGTAGGTATTAAGTTCTTATAATGAATAGTTTATTTTAGTTAACTAGTTATTATATTATACTTAAGCAGTTAATAGTAACTTTAAACAGTAAATTTAAAAGCAAAATAAATAACTAATATTAAAATAAAAACCTTTTTGTAAAGGTTTTATTAAAAGGTTTTTCAAGTAGTTAGTAAATTTCTTTAGAAGTATTAGTAATTAAAATAAGTATAGATAGTAAGCCTAGAAATAAAAAATATTAACAAGTAGGTTTCTTACATTATAGTTAAAGTTAATTTTATGCTTTTTCATATAAAATTAGCTAAAAATTAATTTATAGTTTTCTATAGCTATTATATAGAAACAAATCTTCTTAACATAATTTACATAATAAAGAGTTATACTAGTAGTATGTAAAATATAATTCTCTTTAAGTTATTTTCTATTAAAACTAATAAAATATAAAATGTGTAAAAGTAATAAAAAATAGAGTTTTTAAATACTAACTAAAAATCTACTAATATAACCTATACTAGTTACTCTAGTATTAATTAAAATAGTAATAAAGTAAAATAAGCTATTTTACTAAATAATATACAAAACATTTACTTAGTAATCTTAAAAGTTAGTTATTAAGTAAAGAGTCTATAAATTAATAAGAATCTAGTATTAGAAGTATTTTAAAGAGTAACTTATTTTTAAAATAAAGCTTTTAATAAGTTGAATTTAAATTACTAGTTAAGTTTCTAACTATAAAATTTATTAAAACTAAATAAAAATAAGTAAAATAACTATTAAAAAATGCCTCTTTAAAGTAGACTATTAGATTAAAGTTTAAATAAGAAAAATAGGCAATTTTAAATAAAATAACCATACTTATTATATTTAAAATAAAAATTTTCTTAAATACGTTTTTTTTTAGTTAGATGAAGAGAAGTATAGCTTATAATATTAATTTTTATAATATTAAAGTTTTTTCATAATATAATTTCTAGCCTTATATTTAAGTAATATAAGTTATATTAGTTTTTCTTTACAGCTAATATAAGCATATTATTATAATATTTACTAATTATATTTATATATTTAATAAGATTATTAAAAAAGTTAAAATAAAGAGCTTCTATTAAGTATATAATTAGAGTAAAGTTATTTAATTTAAATTTTTAAACATATTTATAAAATTCTGTAAAAAAAAAAAAAATAAGCTTTAGTTTTTTTAATTTATATAAACTAACTCTTTTTACATAGTAGTTTTTTAGTTTAAATTTTTATAAATACTTTTAAATAAGTGTACTAAACTTTATATAGTATTTAATTAAAATAATATTACTAAATTAAAAGCTTTTTTTATAAGTAACTAATAGTATAGTAGAAATAGACTTATTTAATTAAATACTAATTCTTATTTCTTATAAGCTTATTATGTAGATATTTAATAAATATTTATAATTTAAAACGTTAACTAAAAAAAATAAAAGAGTTAGATAGTTATTTTAATAAAGTTAATAAAAAAATATAGTTAAAGTTATTATAGGTATTAAGCTTATAGAACTCAAGCTATTTCTAAATATACTAGTAATAAAAGCTAGATATTATAAACTGTAATAAGAAAGTAACTATAAATATAAAGACGTCGTTATAAAAAGTATAGTATAAGAAAATATATAAATAATACTAAAAAGTAGAAACAAATTAAAGAAAACAGAACTTATAAATAAAAATACTTTAAAGTAAGTTTAAGTTTTATAAAGAGTAATACTTAGATAAATAATTAAGTAAGATTAGATAACTTATTACAGCAGAATATAAGAATAATAAGTATAAATAAAAGAAATAAGATTTTATTTTTTTTTATTTTTTTTAGTATTATCTAATATACTTCTAACTAGTATATAATATATACATGAAGAATTTACTAAAAGTATAAAACATTAAATAGCTTATAGTTACTTTTAATTTTTTATAGTTACTTTAAAATTAAGATTCATACCTTAAGTAAAATAGTTTAATACTATTTTATTAAACCTTAATTTACTATATTATTTCTCTTATTTTTACTAAGTTTAACTAAACTTCTACTAAGTCTAATAAGCTATCTAATTAGAACGTAAAGAAATCTAGTAATATTATATATTTAGTTAGAATAACTAGTTACTAGTATAAGTTATGTTAGTAAGTTAGTAATTTATAATATTATAACTACCATTTCAAGAAAGTAAAAAAAGCTGTTAAATAGATTCTAATAACTAATTATCTAAAGTTCTATAATAACTTACTATAAAAATAAATAAAAACTTTATTTGTTAAAAGATAGTAGTAGTAAAAAAAAGTTATAGTAAAACTATTATCTATTATAAAAAATACATTTAGAGGAGTTAAGAGTATATAGTAAGTTATTTAAAAATAAAAAATAACTATAATTAAGTTATATAAAGCCTTTATTAGTATATAATAATAAGTTAAAGTAAATAAATATAAAAAGAAAAGTATAGCAAAAATACACCCTCCTATAAAGTTTAATAGTAATTAAAATAAACTTAAGATTTTTATAGCTATAATAAACTTTTACTATTACTTTAATTAAGTATTATTTATAACTAATTAGAATTAGATTCTAGTAGTAAATATAAACATAATAGAAAAAGCTATAAAATAGTTTAAACTACTTATAAAAAATTATTTAGCAAATAGAAAACTTAACCTAAAAATAATAGAACTTAGAAACTATAACAATAACATGTAAAGAACTTTTAAAAACTATAAAAGCTTTAAAAAAGAAATAATTATAGTTTTTAAAAAAATTAATAAAAAAATAAAAGTAATTAAAAAATTCTAATAACTTAAGTAATAAATGTTAGCAGCTAACTATATAGTAGAATTTAAATAAATTTAATTACAATTAAACTAAAAAGACTAACTATTAGTTATAATACACTATAAAGAATTAAAAAATAGAATTAAAAACAAAATTTCTAAAGGCAAGTAACTAAGTATATTACTTAAAATTATTAAATAAGTAGTAACTATTAACAACTATTAGTACTAATAAGAACAGAAAAAGAAATTATAGGTTAGACTAGTAATTTATATACCTAGAAAAAAAAAACCCTAAACATATAACGAATTAAATATTAATAAAGTATTTGTTAATAAAAAGTAAGGAAAGTAAACTAAGAAATAAATAAAACACTATATATACAAGACTTGCTTAAAATATAAAAAATAGAGACATTTTATTAAAACTATAAATAATAATAATTAAACGTTAAAAAAGCTTATGTTTAGATTAAAATACTAAAAGAAATTAAAATAGCTATAGTTTAAGTAAAATAAGCATAAAACTAAATAATAAAAAAAACTATTATATAAAGAATTTAATAAGAGTAATACTAGATATATAGAAGCTATATATATTTTAAATAAAAACATAAAATATTATATTAGCAGGTAAAGAATTATTTAGCTAAATAACCTAATAATATAATTTTTATAATACAAAAAGCAGTAATTTAGCAACATAATACTAAAATTAGTAAAAAGAATTTAAAGATTTTATAAGATCATAAAATAAGAAAGGAGACTTTTTTAAAGAAAAGACTAAAAGTTTAAATAAAAAAAAAAAAAAAGAAGATAATGAACTTATGTCTATAATAATTATATAATAAATATACTAGAAATACTATTAAATATATGAATTAAAATACTACTTAAAAGAATACAATATTATTAAATACTAGGAAATTATTTTAGAAAATGAAATATACAAATGCTAATAAGTATTACAGTTAATAGAAAATAAGTAATATAAAAAACTAAATAAATAAAAACTAGCCATATAAATAAATAAAATTTATTAATAAAAACTAATACTAGTTATAACTCATATAACGTACTACCATTCTATTAGATATCTAGAACTAAAATAGAATTAAAATAAGAAAAAAAAAACCTTTTTTATTAATACTATAAATACAAAATAACAACACTGTAAATAAAATAATAAAATAAAAATACTAGATATCTATAGATAATACTTATATTAGGTTAGACTATAAATAAAAGAAATATACTATACGTGTTAAAAGACTAAGAATAAAGAAAGTATTATAATAACTAGTAAATAAAAAGAAACTTAACTTATAACAAGAATTAATTTATATGGATTTAGAAAATAAATTATAGAACTTAAAGTCAAATAAACATAAATAGTTATTATAAAATAAGTGTTAACTAGAATATTAATAATATTAAGCTAAATATTATTAAAAAAATAGTTAATTACAGAAACACATTAGAAACTTACATACCAAGAATATTTCTTAGAATAGAAATGTAAGGAGTATAGAGAATAAACTAAAAACATATATAAAATACTTAATAAGAAAGTAAGTTAACTCTAAAGATACCTAATTTATAAAACTAAAAAAAATAAAAATTAAGAAAATGACTACTACTAAGAAGTTAACTATATATAAAAAACTAGAAAACTAGTAGACTATAACTAATGCTACTAGAAAGCTAGAAAAAGGTTAAAAAAAACATAACACTTATATACAGATAACTAAACTAAAGAAAACACGAAAATAAGCTATATATAAATATATGTATTAACAGTAACTAAATTCTAGTGCTTATAAATAGTAAGGCTAGTAAAACACTAATATTAAATAAGTAAATATAAAGATATTAAATACTAACTAAAGTTTTAAATAAACTTATAAAAGCAAGATATATAAATAATAGTTTAATAATATTTAGAAAAGATTTAATTAATCTTAAAATATAGAATGTAACTATTTAAGTAGTAAATTATAAAAATAACTGTCATATTAAAATTATAAATTTAAACAGTAAAAATTTTATTCTAAGATAAAACTAGCTAGTATAATAAAACCTAATAATTAATTAGAAAAAGAAAACTATAGGAATTAAGAACAACTACTATAAATAGTAATAAGTAATAATTTAAATAAAAAAAACGATACTTCATAAGACTAAATTTATTATACTAAAAGAATACTAAAGAGAATTTAGAAAACAGTTCTTTAAGAAAGCTAAAAACTAATTACTAGAATATTAGAAACAGGATTATAAGATTATACTTAAAGAAGAAACAAATTTGAAACTAGAACTACTATATTAGTTATCTATTAATTAATAGAAAAAGCTATAACAATATTTAAATAATAACTTTAAAAAAGAATATATTTAAATAAGTAAAAAAAAAAATAGCATTACTAATACTCTTTATACTAAAAAAGAATAATAAATTACGACTATACTTTAACTATTAATATCTTAATATAATAATAATAAAAAACTGCTATTTTATAATGTTAATATTAAAACTAATAAATAAGCTTAAAGAAGCTAAATAGTTTAGCCTTTTTAATATTAAG
This sequence comes from Zopfia rhizophila CBS 207.26, assembly GCA_010093925.1. Classification (NCBI taxonomy): domain Eukaryota; kingdom Fungi; phylum Ascomycota; class Dothideomycetes; family Zopfiaceae; genus Zopfia; species Zopfia rhizophila. The sequence continues at coordinate 5,166,882 of ML994610.1, forward strand.
AATAGATATTATTAAATAAAAATAACTAAAGAACACGAATAAATAACAGCATTTAAAATAAAATATAGATTATTTAAATACTTAATTATACTATTTAGACTTATAGACATACTAGTAATATTCTAGATAATTATTAACTATATACTAAGAGAATACCTAGACGTATTTATAATAGTATATTTTAATAACGTGTTTGTATATATAAATAAGACACTAAAAGAACGTGTTAAGTATACTAAGAAAATATTATAAAAACTAAAGAAACATAAATTATACATTTAAATAGAAAAGTGTATATTTTATAAAAAAAAAGTTAAATTCTTAGGATACTTAGTATTCTAAGATAAAATAATAATTAACCTAAATAAAACTAAAGATATTTTATTTTAACTAATACTAATAAACACTAAAGAAGTTTATTCTTTTCTTAGATTTATAGAGTTTTGCTAATAATTTATTAAGAACTATTTAAAAATCACATCACCCTTAATAGAATTACTAAAAAAGGATTAATAATTTAAGTGGAAATAACACAAAGATAATGCCTTTATTATTCTAAAATATTATTTAAATAACTACTAATATTAAAAATGTTTAATTTATGACTTTAAATAAAGATATATGTAAATATATTAAACAGAGCTATAAAAGCTATCTTATTATAACTATAAAATAATAAACAAAACTATTTAGTAAACTTCTTATTTTATAAATTTATAACTACTAAGTTAAACTATAACATACATAATAAAAAGCTATTAGCTATAATTTAAATATTTAAGAAATAAAAAATATACTTAAAAGAAGCTAAACACTAGATTATTGTATATTTAAATTATAAAAATCTAATAACATTTACGACAACTAAAAAGTTAAATTAATAATAAGTTAGATAATAGAAACTACTATTTGCCTTTAATTTCTAAATACTTTATAGATTAGAAAAGGAAAATATAGTAGTTAATATACTTAGTTAATAAACAGACTATATAAAGGATATACTAGAAATCTATAACATAATACTTAAATAAAAGCAAAACTAATTTTTAAGAAGCTTATAAAAAGACATAAAAATAGTAGCTATTATTAAAAATATATAGTAAAAATAAATTTAAGAATATAATAATAGATAACTATAATAGCATGAAAATAAAACTATTTTTATACCTAAAGTATTACAAACTAAACTTATTAAAAACTAATATTTAACTAAAATGTATAGATATTAGGGGATTAAAAAATTTTTAGAATAAGTTAACAAACACTTCTAAATTCCAGGAATATAGAAAAAAGTAAAACTATTTTTTTAGAATCCATTAAGTAAAAAAAGAATAAAACATTAAGATATAAATAATATAAACTTATGTAACTAATTTCTTTACTAAAACTACTATAGAAATTAGTTATAATAGACTTTATTACAGGAATACCAATAACAACCACCTTTTAAAGTTAGTAGTATAATATAATATTAGTTATAATAAACTAACTTATAAAATATACATACTTTAAGCTAATGCACGTAAAAGTTAAAGTAAATAAATTAGTAACTATACTTATTAAACTATTAATTACGTAACATAAATTACTATAAGAATTTATTATAAATAGAAATAAATTATTTACATTAATATTCTAAAAAATGTTTATAAGAAAACTAGGAGCTAAATATTATTACTTAATAGTATTTTATTTATAAATAAACAGATAAACAGAACAGATAAACTAAATACTAAAATAATATCTATAAATATATGTTAATAAGTATTAAAATAATTGGATTAACTTACTACTAATAATTAAATTTATATATAATTTTGTAAAGTCATTAACTAATAAAAAATTACTATTTTTTATAAACTATAGTTATAAGCTTACAGCTTATTAAAAATTACAGAAACTAAATAAAATATTAGAATTAGTAAGAATAACAGTTAAGGAATTATAATAACTTTATTAAAAAATAGTAAAAAAAAATCACCTAAAAAGAAGACCTTAGTAAATAATAAAAAGATAAATCTAAAGTTAAAAAACTAATTATTAAAAAAGGAAATAAAATTCTCTTACTATAAAAAAATTAGAAAACTAAATAACTATTAAAGAAACTAAATTATATTAAATTAGAACTGTTTAAGATTAAATAATAAATAGAATTTATAAATTATAAACTATAACTACTTAAAAATATATAGATTTACCTAGTTTTTTATATTTTATTATTAGAACTAGTACTACTAAACGCTAAACTAGAAATAAGAACTAGATTTAAAAAAGATACTATTAAGTATAAGGTTTAAAGAATTCTAAATTACTAATAGTTTAGGCGTTAGTAGAAATACTTAGTTAATTAAAAAAACTATAAACCTAAAGATAATATATAAAAACTAATTAAAAATCTAAAAAAAAATTTAAAACTAATTAACTAGTACTATTAGATGAATTAGTAAACACTTGTTTTAAAGCTATATTTAAATATAAAACGTTTTACTTAAAACTAAAAACAAAAAGACAAAATAATACTAAATATTTTATATAGTAGTATACTAGATTAATTCTAACAATTTTGCTCTTTTTCTTTATTATATAAACTTCGTTAATTAAGGTAATTTTATACTAAAATATTTTCTTCTTCTAAGAATTTATTTAAGCTAATTTATAAGAAATTTAGAGTTTACAAAATTTTATAGCTATTAATTTCTTTTCTATAGTACAAAGACGAGTATAAATATGCTTCTTATTATAATTTAACTAATTCTATTCAAATTATAATATAATAAGATTATATTTTATGTTTTAATTAATATACTTAGAATATTACCTAGAAGATAGATTTACTAGATAAATATAATTACTCTTTTAGAAACGGGAATATAGGAACGGCATTTAATAGCTATACTCTTAAACTCTTTTTACTAGAAAATAAGCTTATATTAAGGATAATTCTACTCAAGTCATTCTTAGAAAATTAAAAAAAATAAAAAAAAAATAAAAAAGATTCTTATAATCTTAGCTTTCATGCAAAAAACCAACTACCTTTATACTATTTATAGAAAAAAAAAACTGAATAACATTTAAATTAAAGACTTAAAGAAAGGGGATAATATTACAAATTGTAATAAAAAAAGGAACTATAAATAAAAAAGTGTTATTATAAAAAGTGTAGTATAAGAAAATATATAAATAATACTAAAAAATAGAAACAAATTAGAGAAAACAGAACTTATAAATAAGAGTACTTTAGAGTAAGTTTAAGTTCTATAAAAAGTAGTACCTAAATAAATAATTAAGTAGAGTTAGGTAACCTATTATAGTAAAGTATAAAAATAAAAAGTATAAGTAAAAAAAATAAGTTCTTATTTTTTCTTATTTTCTTTAGTAGTATTTAATATACTTTCAACTAGTATATAATATATATATAGAGAATTTACTATAAGTATAAAGCATTAAACAGTTTATAGTTACTTTTAATTTTTTATAATTACTCTAAAATTAAGATTCATATTTTAAGTAAAATAGTTTAATACTATTTTATTAAACTTTAACTTACTATATTGCTTTTTTATTTCTACTAAGTTTAACTAAACTTCTACTAAGTCTAATAAGCTATTTAATTAAGATATAAAAGAACTTAATAACGTTATATATCTAGTAAGAATAACTAGTTACTAGTATAGGTTATATTAGTAAGTTAACAACTTATAACACTAAACTTTTATTAAGAAAAAAAATTGTAATAATAAAAACTAAGTAAGTAAATACTTAATTTAATTTATAAAGTTTTTTATAAAAAGCTTTTATGCTTTCCTAATAGTAAGTCTTTTATTTAATAAAAGAATTTACAAGCAATTTATTACTTACCTTTAAAGTCAAAAGTTAAGAAGTAAAGTTTCTAAAAATTTTAATAAATTCTAAGTTATTTATTTTATAGAAAGTTAGTAATATAATGTAGTATTATAAAAATACTACATATAGAAAGTTAAAAACTTAAAAAAGAGTATTAATTAATTACTACATATAATACTAAGTAATAGTTTAAAACATTATATAAAAAAAAGAATAAAATAAGTTATAAATAGAAATATTTAAAAGTTGAGTTTATATACTAGTACGTAGCTAATATATAAACAAGTAATAAAAAAAGCTTATAAAAAAGACTTTTTTAAAAGGCCTTTATAAAATATTATAAATAGTTACTATAACAAACATTTTATATTTTAATAAATTTATTATTAAATTAATAATTTATTTTAAAATACTAAACGTTTAAATTTTATATAAAAAGTAGTTAATATTACTAATTAATTTAATAACATTATATTAAATAAAATTGTTTATAATACTTAAATTTTTAATTTACTTAAAATAGTTTTTATTTTTTATATTTTTTAAGTATTATATAAGTTATATAAACTTTTATTTTATTAAATTTTATTACATTTAATTTATATAAAGTTAATTTAATTTATATATTTTTAATAAAATTTTTATTTTTATAAAATAGTGCTATAAAGTTATTAAATAAACTTTTATTAATTAACTTATAAAAAGTTTATATAAATTTAACAAAACAAAAATAATAAAAATAATAATAAAATTTTAAAGGTTTTTAAACTAAATAGTTAAAATAATACAAAAAAAATTAATTTACGTTATTTATTAATTAATAATATAAGTTAATAAGTAATAAATAATAAACCTTTTTAATTTTAATTTTTAAAAAATATGTTTTATATATTTAATATTAGTAAACTTTACAAAAGCTTTTTAATTTTTTTTAATTAATTTTTTAAATTTAAAAATAGTACTAGTAAATAAACCAATTTTAGTATTTTTAACTTATTTAAAAAAAAATATTAACTAAAATATTATAGAATGAGCTGTAGCTTTTATGTATTTAAAGTCTTTATATTATAGTATATTATATATCCTTTATTATTATAATATAAAAAATAATATATAGGTTTTTTTAATATAGTAAGTATAAGTATATACTAAGTTAAATACTTTAGTAATTACATAAGAATATATAGGAACTTACTAACATAATATTCTAATAATATAAAGATGTAATAAGGTAATAGTTTAACTAATTTATTATATAACGAATTCTAAAGAGTTACTTTAGAATAAGAGAATAAGTATAAAAAGAAAAACTATCTAAAAGCTAAAGAAAACGCCTTTTATATAGTAAATTTTCTATATATAATTTACTTACTATTTAAGTCTACTATAGCTACTTAGTTTCTATTAGTCTTAATTACTTATATTATACTTATAACTTTATATGTAAAATGTTACTTATTTTCTTTACTATTAGCTTTATTAATTATTTTAATAATATTAGCTAAAAGCTTTATCTTTAGCTTGGTTCTTTAAAATATTTATTTTACTTTTATTCTAGTCTTATATTTTTATACGTGCTTTTTTGTTAATAGCTAATAATTCTCTTTTAGTTAGTTTACTACCTTTTATTTATAATTATTACTTATAATAAACTCTTGCTTATTACTAACTGTAATACTTGCTTTCTTTTTAAAATTTTAGCTTAAAAGTTTTTTCTACTTTAGGCTTTAAGTATAAGAAAAGCTAGTTTTTTTAATAGTATTATATATATTTCTAGAATTTCTTTTCCCCTTCACTTCTAATAACACTTAAGGTTAAGTTGTTAACTGTTTGTAATTACTATTTTATGAAATTAATTTAAAATTATAATTATTTCATGCCAACTCTATGTAGTCTATATAAAATAAAGAATTTTTATTACTTTATAGATTTCTTATTTAGTTGTTATTTTAAGTATATTAAGTATTCTTAAAAACATAATCTAGTAGTTTCTATTTAGAAGTTTAATAAATTTTTTATTAAAAAGTATTAGTTATAAGAGCAGCTTAAGTAAATATAAAATCTTAAACTTAAAACCTAATTCTATTAATAATAACTATATAAGTAGTTTACTTTAGATAATAATTATAAGTATAAGCTATTTACTTATAAGCTTACTTTAATTAAAGAGATACAAAATCTAGAAAAAAAAATAAAAGACTTTTAAACTTTTATAATTTATAACATTCTTATTTATTATTTTTACTAATTTTTATTAATTTCTTTTAATTAGAAAGCTGTATAGTCTTTTATTTAAAATCTAGTATTACTAAATTCTTTAAATAAAACTAGTTAATTATCTTAAAATATTACTTTAAGTTTTTAATAGATTTTTAGGTATTTTCCTTTAGTTTATAAATCTTTTATTTAACTAAGTATTTTTACTAATATCTAAATTATTATAGCTTTTAAATTTCTTTAACTTTATACTTTAATTTATATAGTTTTATATTTATGTCTATTGCTATTAGCACGTCTAGTAGTACTAATTTAAGTAATAATATATTAATAACTAAGTAAATCTTTATATTCTGTAGTAGTTATAATTTATAGTTAACTAGTTTAATAACTTTACTAATTTTAAATAGTCTAATTTAAGTGTAATTTAGTTTCTTACTTAATTATTTAGTTTTTAAATTTTTATATAGTAGAAAAACTTTATTCTTTTTCTTAAAAGTTAGTTTTTTAACTTTTAACTTATTAGCACTCTTTATAGTTTATAAGTTCTTTAAAATAATAATTATACTAAAATTATTATATAAGTTTTATAGCTATTTAGCTTTATTTTAAGCTTAAAGTAATTTGTTTTTTAAATTATATAATTTCTTATAAGTAGTTAGCTCATACTCGTAATTTATATATAATCATTAAAAGATAGTAAAGTATAAATAAAGTTAGTAACTATAATAATAGTATATAGTATAAAATAAATTATAAGATATAGCTTACAAAGCTATATATAAAAGCTATAAATAGAATATATATAAGGTTCCAAAAATAAAAAAGATTATATAGTTTATATAGAAACTTTATATAATACCTAATTTAAATAAGCTTAAAGATAATAGTTTTTATAAAACTATATTATAATAGTACTTCTTTTTTTATGACTATAGTTTTTATAGTTATTTTAGAGGCTAGGCTTCTTAAAATATTATTAATAAAATACTTAAATTACGTTTATAGTATTTTTTATTCAGTAAGTAGAAGTTTTAATTAACTTATTATATTTAGTTTATTTAACTATATACTTTAGTTATAACGTGTTATTATAGTTACAGTAGTTTTAATAAAAGTTAATAATTTCTTTAATAAACTATTTCTACTTACTATTAATTTTTATTAGTAGAGAGAATAGTATTTACTAGTAAAATAATAAATTAATTATAGTAGAGTAAAATAAGTTAACATAAAATATATTATAAAACAGAATTTATTTAGTAGTTTAAAATAGTAAGTGTATAATAATATAGTCTTTATAACTTAAAATAGGCCTAAATTCTTCTAATTTAGTTTTTTTATAGAGTGTAGAGTTTTGATATTTTAGGCATCTAGCTATATATAATCTTTTATATAAAATAAATAAATAGAGTAGTAGTGTAGTAGTAAATATTTATTTAGTTTTTATAATAAACTTATATAGTTAATAGTTTAATATATAAGTAGTTTATAATTTCTTATATTTTAGCTATAAGCTTCTTAGAATTTTAGCTTTATATAAAGTAGATAATAGCTAACAGTTTAAATTTAACTCTTAAGTAAAAGCTATAGTTTATAAAAAATAGAGAAATAGTAGTATTTTCTAAGTAAATAGAATTTGAAGCAAATTTAGCTAGTAATAGCTATTTAAACTAGTTATTTTATAAATAGCTAATATATAACTATAAGTACTACTTAAAAACTATATTAGTTTATTTTAATTAATTATTAGTTTTAGAATAGTACGTAGTTAATAGCAGAATTATAATTTTTAGCTAATAATTTAAGTACTTTTAGAATTTAGAGATAAACTAAAGTTTATAGTTAGAAAAAATAGTACTTAATAAGTTATAAAGCTTTTATATATATATTAGAAATAAATAAGTAATGTTTTCAGTATTATAGTATATTTAATAAAGAATTAAGTGCTTTATTTTTATTAAATAGTAAGTTATAGTTATTACAGCATTATAACAGCTACTTAGTAGTAAATAAATAATAAAGTCTGTAAATATATTCTTTAAGTAGAGTTTAGAATAAGTAGTAGTTTCAAAACTTTTTAACAAACTTCTTTTAATAGAATAGTATAGTAGTAGGTATAGTAGTTATAAAGCTAGCAAGTAATAAAATTATATATATTAGGCTAATAGTACTTATAAAATAGTAATTTATATATTTTATTATAGCCTATATAGCTAGTAATAAAGCTTTTATAGTAGAAATAAAATAGAGTAGCTTTTAGCTTATTTATATTAAGTATATAAAGTCTTTCTCTATATTATAAATATTTATTTATTTTAGTACACTTAGCTAGTATTAGGTATTCATTCTTATAGTTTTTATTCTATAAGTTAGTTAGTATAGAGTTAATCACGGAATTAGTATAATAGCTATTTTAAAATAAAGTCTAAATTTTTAGTAGTAACGGGTTTTTAGTCTATTTAAATTCTAAAATAGTAATAAGCCTAGTAATAGTAGTAGTAAAAATAAAAATAGAAATAAGTTTAGTAGGTATTAATAGTTTAGTAACATATTAATAGAGCTAGTTATAAATTATTATAATAATACTATAAACAGAAATTTTTAATAGGTTAGAAAAGTAGATTAATTTTTTCTTATAATTAATTATAGTAGGTAAAATAGTAGCTAAAAGTAATTCTAGATTTTTTTACTTTAAAATAATTTAGCTTTAGTAGTGAAGCCTTTTATCTCTTTTTTATAATAAGTTAGCTAATTTTCTAATTAAAAAGTTTAACTTTATACTTTACTTTCTAGATCAGTATAAAATTTTAAAGTTAAAGTAAAATAGAAATTTAAACTAGTAGACTTAGTAATAGTTTAGTAACTTTATTATTATAAAGTACTTTAAATTATAATAGTTTATAATTACTATAATTAGTAAAATATATTTCTTAAGTTTTAGCCGCTATTTTTTAAGGCAGCAAATAATTACTAGTAGTTTCTTATTATAAATCTTATAATTATACTCTGTTATTAAGTGCTTTTTTTAAAAAGATTTAACAAGCTATAAAATATTATTATCTCTATATTATAATAGTATTCTTATAGAGACGTAGTTAGAAATGTTTATTTTAATAATAACTTTTTTTTCTTAATTAAATAGTGCCAAAATAAGTGCTGTAGTAAATACTATTTTTAGTTTCTAAAAAACTTTCTTATAACTATTATTTTAATTAAATAATATGTTCTTCCATATTAGGCAAATTAATAGAGTAGTAATATAAAAAATTTTTTATATAAAATAGTAGTAGAAGTTTGCAAAGCTAATAAATATTTATATATTTATAATATAAGTTAGTATTATCTAGTTAGCTACTATTTTAATTTTTTTTTTAAATTTATATGAATACTATTACGGCCTATAATTAAGCCTAGAAATTAAGTTTTAGTTTTAAAAAATATATACTTTTCTCCTTTTACGTGTAAGCCTGCTTTTTATAAGCTTTTTAGTATTAAATAAATAAATTCATTATATTTAACATAAGTACAGCTTAGACTAGAATATTATTTATAAAAATAGTATAAAAATAATTTAAATATTTTTATAAAATATTATTTATATACTACTAGAAAGTTATTAAAGTACTTGTTAACTTAAATAGTATTACTAGTATCTTATATAAGCTAAAATAAGTCTAGAATATAATAAATTACTTGTAGTTAGCTTTAATACAAATGTTATTAAAAACTTATAAAATATTAATCTTAGAAAAGTATTATATCCTTTTTAAGTTATTTAGTAGTTTTTTACTATAATTTTATTTAGTATATAGTAGTTAATACAGAATTAGAGTTCTATATCTATCTTTTTTATAAATAAAACTAGAGATATAATTAGAAAGCTACTAAAATAAATAAATCTTTTTTAGAAATTTTTATTAAGCTATTTATAGAATACTTATAGCTTTATATAGAATATTAAGTATAAATAGCTAAAAAGTAGAGTTTTTTCTTTTATTAGCTAAATATTATAATTATATAAGTAATACAGTAGTAGGTTTTAGCTTTTTTTAATAAAAAAAACTAATAAAACTAAAATAGAAATTTCTAAGTATTAGGTAAAAGCTTTTTCTATAAGTTTATATTTTTAGTTATAGCAAGAGCTTACTTAATATTCTTTATAAAAATAATAAATAAATAATAGCTACTATTATAAGTGTATATAATATAGACTTTTAAAGATATAAAATAAACATTTAGTTTTTTATACTTCTTTTAATTATAGTAGGATTTAGAAATTAATTTCCATAAAATAGAGATAACTCTACAAGTTTATACTAAAGTAAATAGAATTTTATAATAATTATAGTAAAATAAGCTATTAAATATAAAAGTATTTATAGTTTAATTAATTTAAGAGTTATAATACTATAGCTAGTATACTTTTAGTATAATAAAGTATAACCCTAAAATAGTTATAAATAAATAAATTATTTTAGTATAGTTATTAATATAGCGTTTTATAGTAATATATAAGGTAATAAGTTTACTACGAAACTTAATTTTATTTATAAGATTAAAGTAGAATAGTTTTTTTTTCGTTATTTTAGCTAGAAGCTTATAGAAATAGCCTAATTTTAGTTAATAAAATTTCTTTTAGTTTTATTATTAATAAGGCTATAAGCAGTAGTAGTATAACTAATATGCTATATTAAGTATTTAATAGTAACAGAAGTTAGTTTAGTAATAATATAAAAACACAAAACTATAAATTAAGCCTTTTTTTTTTAATTAATATTTTATAAACAGTAATGGCGGAAATTTTATAAAAGTATAGTTTTAAAACTAAAACATAACTTAACTATAGTTTAAGGCTTTTACTAGGCTATATAATAGAAAATATAATAGAATATAGAAGTAAATAAAAAGGTAAATAAAAGACAAAAATAGTAAACTAGATAGTATATAAATAAAAATACTTTAGAACTAGTAAGTATTAGAATTAAAGTAGTAGATAATAAAATAGTTTTTTAAGCTATAGTAATAGTATTTACAGCGTTTCTTATAGCCTTAGCTTAATAAATTTAGTTAGTAGTAACAGCTTAAATCTATAAGTTTAACAGTAAAGATAATAGAAATAGTTATTAATAAAAAAATAATATACTTTTAAATTATAGGCTAAAGGCTATAAGTTTTATAGTTACTTATAAAAGTAACTAGGTTATAATAGTAATAGTAATTCTAAAAGTCTTATAAATAGCAGGCTAGTAAATAGTATTAGTAGTTTAATAATAGATTATAAAGAAATATATTCTATAATTTATTAGAGACAGTATTCTTTAGAAGAGTTAGTAAAGAATTTTTAAATAAACTAGATTTAAAAGCTAACTATTAGGATTCTACTAAAAAAACACTAAATTCTTAGGCTTTTTTTAGTAAAGTTTAAACAAATTTTATTAAATATTATAAACTTAATTTAAGTCTCTATAAGTTTATTCTAGGATTTCTAGTATTATAAAGTAGTCTAGTAAATAGTAGATACTATTAGTAATATATAAAAAAACTTACTTATATAATATATTTTTAAGTTATTTATTTATATAAGTTATATAAAATTTAGTAGTAAAAAAGTAGTCTTAAAATATAATTATTTTTATATAGATCTATACTATAAAGTATTAAAAATTATTTTAGTTACTACTAAACCTATTAAAATTAAGTAGACGTTTAAAGAAAGTATAAATTAAAAAAAAAATAAACAAAACAATTATTATAAACAGTTTAGTTTTAGTTAAAATAATAGTAGAAATAGAAATAAAAATAGGAGCAGAGACAATAGAAGTAATAAAAATAATAAAAATAATAGATATTAGACTTTTAAACTATAGCTATATATGTAAGTATATAATCTATTCTTAGATTTTCTATAGCTTTTTTTTCTAGTAACTATAGACTTCCTTAAGTATTATAATTTATTTATAGAAGTTTATTATTTTTGCTATAGTAGTAATAAGTTACTATAATTAGCTTTTATAAATACTATAAAAGACTATAATATAGTCTAACTATTTTTATAGTTATTTTTATGTAAATTGTAAGAAATTTTTTTTTATAAAACTAGTAAAAGTTATAGAGCTAATATATAAAAAAAAACTAAATAATATTAAAAAGCAACAAAGTATAGATAAAATTAGTAACTATAATAATAATATATAGTATAAAATAAATTATAAAACGTAGCTTATAAAGTTATATAAAAGTTGCTTTTAAAAGTTTCTGGCTTCTCTAATTAGTTTAGCCACGCCAGCTAGCTAGCGTTAGCACTAGTAGGAAGTTTCTATATACTAACTTATATTATATAAAAATAACTTTATATCTAAAATTATATAAAGAGATACTCCTATAGAATGTACCTTTACATTTTAAAAATATTTTACTAAAAATAATAGTTATAAGGCGTATGAGAGAGAGGTAAGCCTGCTATTTCTTTATTCTTTCTTTACCTTCTCTACTAATTAAAAAGCCACATGTAAAACACGATCTAGCTATAAGAATATAAGCTATTACTCTATATACAGAAGGTATTCCCAACTCTTAAATTCATAAAGCAACTAGTCTTAGAAGAAGTATAATTAAAGATATTATAAAGAAGGCTAAAGTAAGAGGTTATAATCTAAAAGTATCTAAAACTATTATAATAGCTTATGTTATTAATAAGCTACGTTCTAGACATCCGTGTAAGAAAGACAAAAAAATATAATAAGTTATTATAAAAAAGATAACACTAAATCATTATGGGTAAAAGAAAGGCTGTAAATAGATAGCTAACAAGTTTAATAAAATCTAGTCTCTAGATAATCTAATTTTAGCTACTACCGTATGGAGACTTCTAAGAACAGCTGGCTTTTAAAAGATAAAGTCAACCCAGAAACCTAGTTTTTCACCTTAAATAAAGAAGGATCAACTTCAATTCTGTCTTAATCACAAAGACTAGACTTTAAAGAATTAGAAGAACGTTATTTAGAGTGATAAAACCTTAGTAATTTTAAGCTATTATTAAGGTGGCTATTAAGTATAGAGGAAGTCCCATAAACGTATAATTAAATCATACATTTAAGAGAGATAGAAAGACTATTTAGAATTTATATAGTAGTCATGTTTCTCATATAATAAAAAGGGTCTCTATTATATTTAGAAGCCGGAAACAGCTTAATAAAAAGCATAGACTAAGGAGGCTATAGCACGTCTTAATTAAGAGTTAGAACTAATTATAAAGAAAGAGTAAGAGCTTATAATAAAGATAAAACAGCTTAATATAAAAAGAAATAAAAGAGAACCTAAACTAAAGTGGAAATAGAATACAAGCCATAAGAAGCTTATGCGAAAAGAAGGAAGTAAAATAGATTAATAATAGTACTATATAGAGATTCTTCTTCTAAAGCTTCTTTCTTTTACTAAAGAGTATACAAAAGATTAACTAAATATAATTATATAAGAGGATAAGGCTCTATCTTATAATTATTACTTCTAGACTAAGTTATATAATCTTTATGAAGTTCAACGTTTTATATAGTCTGGTAACTCTCTAGATTTGAATATAATTAAGCTATACTAGTGTTATATGAAGAGAAGAACTATAAAAAAGAGTATATCTTCTTTAAGAGCTAAAATAGAAGTAGCTTAGTACAAATATTAGAATAAGCTTAAGTAAAAATAAATTTAATATTAGATTAAGAGGATACTACTACACATTTAAAAGATTATTAAGCTTGAGAGTAGAAACGAGTATATTGAGGGGCTTAGTAAGAGGAAATCACGAAAAAAAGCTTCTATAGAAAATTTAGAGCTAGGTAAAGAGTAGGAATAGGTAGATTAATTACTAAGATATAAATAGAGTAGATTTAGAACCTCTGGCTAGCTCCTAGCCAGTCCCTATCTAGTGGTGACGGGCTAGTTAGGGGGGCCGGAGACTTTTGAAAGCAACTTCTATATATTAAAGTTATAAATAGAATATATATAAAGTTTTAGAAATAAAAGAATCTATATAGTTTATATAAAAACTTTATATAATACTTAATTTAAATAAACTTAAAAGTAATAGTTTTTATAGAATTACACTATAATAAAAATAGTAATATATTAGTTATATTATATTTCATAAGCGAGCTGCACACCCAAGTGAGCTGCGCACCTTGCCAAGAGAATGTAACCTACCAACCTTCCAGCGCGATGCATCAACCAAACAACGTTTAATTGATCCACTAAGAAGGCAGGATAGCCCTTGCTATCTTAGCTATTAAAAGACACCAATTTGAAAGCGCGCGAGAGGCTGCAGCAGTCTACGACGTCCCTAAATCTACGCTTAGGTCGCGACTTACTGGAGTTCCTTCACGACACGATTGTGAACCCAATTCAAAGAAGCTCACTAATCTAGAGGAATATGTTATTGTTGAACATATTCTCGACCTAGATTCGCGTGGGTTTCCGCCTAGGCTTCTTATTGTAAGAGATATGGCCAACCAACTGCTCGCTGCACGCTCTGCTGGCCATGTTAGCAAGAACTAGCCAGAGAACTTCGTCAACCGGACTCCTAAGGTCAAAATGGTCTATAATCAAAAGTACGACTACCAAAGAGCTCTGTGTGAGGATCCTGCGATTATTAAGCCTTGGTTCGATCTTGTATAGTGTACGATTGAGAAGCACGGTATTGCTAAAGAAGACATCTACAACTTTGACGAGACTGGCTTTCAGATGGGCGTTATTTCGACTAGCAAAGTTGTTACAGGCTCTGAAAGGCGCCATCGGCCAAAGGCTGTACAGCCGAGTAATCGCGAATGGGTTACAGTAATCCAGGGTGTTAATGCCCAAGGATGGGCAATTCCGCCATTCATCATCTTTGCAGGGAAGCACTACCTCTCTGCCTGGTATTAAGACGACGCTATACCACTAGATTGGCCTATCTCACTGAGTGAGAATGGCTGGATGACCAATAAGCTTGGTGTTAAGTGGCTGCAGCACTTTGATAAGTATATAAAGGACCGTACAGTAGGCGTACGTCGCCTGCTAGTTATTGACGGCTATGAGAGCCACGACTCGCTCGAATTTCAGCAGCTTTGCAAGGAAAAGAATATTATCACGCTCTGTATGCCATCGCATTCGTCGCATCTGCTTCAGCCACTTAATGTAGGCTGTTTTGGGCCTCTGAAGCAGGCATATGGGCGGTAGATTGAGGATCTTATACGCAACTACATTGGCCACATCACTAAGCTTGAGTTCCTACCAACGTTCAGCGTAGCCTATCAGAGCTTAATGACGGAAAGCAACATCCGTGCAGGCTTTCAAGCTGCTGGCTTAGTCCCATATAACCTAGATGTGGTGCTTTCAAACCTTGATATTCAGCTTCGAACGCCGTTGCCACCTGCTGAAGAGGACCTCCTCTGGCAGTTAAAAACACCCAGTAATGCTGCTGAACTAGGCTCTCAGACGGCTCTAGTTCGAGAGCGGATTCAAAAGCATCAAGATAGTTCACCTAGTTCGATTATTGAGTCGCTAGGTTAGCTTGCTAAGGGTGCTGAGCAGATGATGCATTTAGCAGTGCTACTGCGCTCGCAAGTTACCAGCCTTCAAAAGGCAAATGAAGCTGCAACACAACGCAGAAAGCGCAAAAAGAAGTGAATTCAGAAGCAAGGAACATTAACAAGAGCAGAGGGCTTAGAGCTAATTGCTCAAGCTAATGTTGATGCGCAGATTGAGGGTGAAGAGTGCTAGAGTAGGAAGCGTACTAGAGTAGACGCGCCACAGCAAAAGCACTGTAAATGCTGCGGCGAAACTGGGCATAACTCAAGAACATGTAAGAAGGCTGAGGAATAGGTTAACTATCTAGTAGCAAAATATTATTGTGATAGCTGCTAGCGTTGTAAAGTTATTGGATTGTAAAGTTATAGAAACTTGGTGGGGTGCGCAGCTCGCTTGGGTGCGTAGCTCGCTTATAGAATATGATAGATAATTTTATACTATTATAAGTAAACTATACTAAAGGTAATAACTTAACTTAATTCTCTTAAAAGTAATTAATATATATCTTTAAATATTATTCTAGAGTCTAATTAGTATGCTTTGTTACTTATTTATTTAAAAATAAAAGCTTATTAAAAGCTGACTTTTTAACTATAATCTAGCTAATAAAGGTTTCTAAAAGTATAATATAAATAATTTATTTTAATTAGTAATCAACTCGTTAGGTAATTTATATCTTAAAACTATTATTTCTAAGATTTTATATACTAGTTACTTTACTAATAAATTTATAACTGTTAAATTAAAATATACGTACTTAGTTAATTTATTTATAATAATAAGTACTATATTATATATTTTTATCTGTTTTTAGTTTCTTAGATAATAGTAATTCTATAATAAAGTCTATTAACACTAACTACTATAGTTATTTTAGTACTTTTAATATTTATAAAAGTCTATAAAGTTTATATTATACTAGTTTATTTTTTTTATATTCTAAACAGACTTTATTTACTTTCTTTATTTTTTATTTCAATCGTTTAATATAAAAGTTTCTAGAAATTCGCTTTATAGTCTTTTTTATTTTTTAATATTTATATATAATAGTTTTGTAATTTTCTTTAATTAATTCCCTATATAGTTCTTCTAGCATATAAATAAGTCTATTTATATATTTTAGTTCTAATTTTATGTTTTGGTAATTTCATTACTTAATATCTTTTATTTTATTTATTTAGTAATCTAAAATCTTTATAATTATTATAATTCTTAAGTAATTATAACTTATAAATTTATCTAATTCTATTAATAATACTATGCTTAGTATTAGTTTATATTATTCTATATAATTTAGCTATTAGCTAAGTACATTTACTACTCCTTTTTCTAATTCTTTTTAGTAGAATATTTTGAAATTATAAATAGCTAGTATTTCTAACTAGCATATCTGTTTTTAGTTTAGCTTCTTTATAATAATAACGCTTATTAAGTTCTTATAATCTAAAAAGACCTTTACTTAATATTTAGTTTTTTTAGAGTAAATTTATTATTTCTTAAATACTACTACTATTACTAATAGCTTTTTATTATAAACATTATAGTTTAACTTAGCTTTTATAAGTTTCTTTAATAAATAGTCTATAAAATAGAAATATTTATTATTATATTATTAACTATAAACTACTTTTATTATATAGTTAAATGTGTTTATTTCTAGTATAATTAGTAATTTTAGATTAAATATCTTTAACATTAGTGCTTAAGTGAAGTTATTCTTAAGTTTTTTAAATACTTACTACTATTTTTACCTTTAATTAAATTCATTATCTTTCTTAGTTAACTCTATTAAAAATATTGTAATTTTTAAATACTCTTTTATAATCTTTTCATAGAAATTTATAAATTCTAAAAAAAAACTATATTTCTTTAATTATTATTAGTATTAGCTAATTATATATTTTTATTAATTTATTTAAATTTATTAAGATTTCTTCTTTTAAAATAATAAATCCTAGAAACTTTACTTTTGTAACATGGAATTTACATTTTTTTCAGCTAAATAAAAAAATTATATTTTTAAGGTTTTTTTAAAATCTTCTTAATATATACTTTGTGCTCTTTAAGTGTTTTATTTATATATACTAATATATTATCCAAATATACTATTATAAATACCTTAAAGTATTTATAAAGTATATAATTAATACTTGTCTAAAAAGTTACTAGCACGTTTATTAATTTAAATAGCATAATATAATACTTAAAGAATTCATATCTTATTTTAAATACTGTTAACTATTTATATTTCTTTTAAATTCAAATTCTGTAGTATCTTTTGTGGATATTAAATAGACTAAACTATTAAGCTTTTTAAAGTCTATTTATTAACTTTTAAATTAATACTAATAGGTATTAATTTTTTATTATAGTCTAATTTAGTTATCTTAAATCCACGTATAATTATAGCTTTCTATTTTTTTTAGGTATAAATAATATTAGTAAAGCTATTAGGCTTTTACTTAGTTATATATATACCTCCTTAAGATTTTTTTTAATATACTATTTTAATTCTTTCTACTGTATTTTTAATAGAGAATATATTAGTTTTAGTTTAAGCTTTTTTTATTCTTAACTAGTATTTTATAATTTTAAAATTAATACTTTAGAAGTATATTCTCCTTATTCTTACTAAATAAATATGTAAATTTCTTATATTTTTAAGGTATTTAGGCTTTAGTAGTGTTTAAGGCTTATTTCTAGATTTATACTACTTTAATATCTTATAATTATTTTTATTATAATTATTATGTAGTTTTATATAAGATTTTTTCTATTTTAAAGCTTTTTTTTATTACTTTTAGTTTTCATATTTATACTACTTTCCTAACTAAATTATGCTATTAAATAGTTTTTTATTATTAATTTATTATTGGATTATATAATAAGAGTTAATTCTATTCTAAGATTATATCTAGCTCTTTTATATTTAGAATATTAATATAGTAGATATTTTTATAGCCTGCTGTTTTTAGCTCTATTACTATAATCTTTAAATTAATTAGACTCTTTTTAAAGGTTATTGTATTATTATCTACTTATCTTCCTCTTACTAGATACGCCTTTTCCTAATATAATATATTATTTTATTTAATTTATTAATTTAAAATAAAATTTTGTTTGCTTTATTATTTACTAGTATTTTCAAAGATTTTTTATTTATTCTTATACTAAAGTAAAGACATAGTTCTTATTACATTTATTATAATTTTAAAGCCTTAATAATTATATTACTAGCTTAGACTTTTTACTAGTAACTATTTAGTTTTTTAATATAGAATTATATATACTATACTCTTAATTCTATTTTTTTAAATTAAGGTACTCTTTTTTAATATATATAAGGTAGTAGTTATAATAGTATACTAAATATAATAATTTATTATAACCTTATTTATTTTATTTCTATATAATAAATATTTCTATTTTAGGAAATATTCTTTATAAGAGAGTTTTAGATACTATAGGTTATTTTAATACTATTTAATTTTTTTTTTTTTTTTTTAATATCTACAGCTAAGCACATGTTTCTTTTAATATTACTATTTATATTAATAATCATATTAACTATCTTTATTCTCTATATTAATTATAGTATTTAGGGTTTTAAGAACTTATTTATTAAGTTCTTATTTTCTTACTACTTTTCTATATACTTTTTGTTTTTTTAGTTTTTTTATTTAAATTAAATATATTGCCTATGCACATGCTCCTTTTACGTAGTTAATTAACTTATAAATTTAGTATTTCTAATTTTTTATTTACTAAAAAATATTAGTGTCTTTAATTTATATAGTAGGTAAAGTTATTTTTATTTTATTATATTCATTATTCTTACTCTTTAGCTTAGTTTCTTGTTTTTAAGTTAATTTTTTTTAATTCCTAAGAACGTATGGCTTCTCTTATTAGACTTTTATAAAAAACTAAAATACTACTCTTTTTATAAAGTTATTATACTATAGAAATACTACTTTAGTAATTTAGTTCTTTAATTTATAAAACTTTTCTCTTAGTATTATTTCTTAATACTTAGTTTTATATATAGATCTAAAATATTAGTTTAATTTATAAATTTAGCATTTGTCTCTATTCAGTTATTATTAAATAATTATTATTATAATTTTAAAAGCTTTATATATTAAAGGTTAAATATTCTAAAATAGCTATTATTTCTTATTAATCTTTTAAAGTATGAAGTTTTTTACTTTTGTGCTTGCTACATAATATAATTTTTTTACTACCTTTTATAATATTTTTTTTAATTATTACTAGCTATTTATAAGTTTGTGCTTTATTTCCTAATACCTTTTCTTATAATTTTTTTTATAGTATTTAATAGATTTATAGATTTATAAATTTATAAATTTAACACTAATTATTATTAAGTTTCTTTTTAATAACTTTAACTAATAGAGTTTTTTTTTACTATAGGTTCTATTTTATAGGCTTAGGTTTTATTCTAATTATTCTAATTCTTAATTTCTTGTCTAAATATTTTTTTTATAAAGTGTTTAATATTATTATATTCTAGACATACTTTCTTATTAAGCTGTTTTTTATATTCTTAAGTTATAAGCTATTTTCTTAGCTTTTTCTATAGTTTAGACTACTTTATTTATATTTTATTAATATTTATTTCATTATATACCTAACATTGTTATGTTAATATCTTCTTTTTTTTATAAATTTATTATTTAACCTTTTTTACGTTTTAGTTTACGCTTGTACTATTAGTTATTTATTTATATAATAAACTCTATAAAAGTTTAAAAATTATTTAATTTTTTTTTGCTAGTTTATTCTTAACTTAGTTTTTAAGTTTAGTGTAATAAAATACTATTAATAGTATATTATTTTAATTAATTTATGACTATAATTATTAAAATTTTATAGTATATACTAAAACTAATTTTATTTATTTAAAGTTTTGTATCTTCTATTTTATAAAGTGGTTTTTATTAATTTTTTTAAAAACTACTATAATTTATTAAATAAAGTTATTGTAACTTCTACATACTTTTTTAGTTTTATTTAATATTTTTAATGTATTTTTTTTTTCTTTATATAATTTTTAGCTAAGAGCTTAAATTAGTTTATAGCTCTACCTTTTATATTTATATCTACTATAAAAATTCTATCTTATTTCTTATAGAAAATAAATTTATTAAATTAAGTATATATTTCTATTTCTGTTAGAAATTTTTTAAGATGTTCCCTTATATTATTAAATTTCTTTAGTAGTTATACCTTAGTACTTAATATATATACTTATATATTTATTTAATTCTTAAATTTAAAAAATATGTATTATAGCTTTATAATCTGTGCTTATTATTACTATATAATTTAAGCTATAAATAATACTAATACTAAAACTATATTACTTAAGATTATTATTATTAGATATAAGTTATGTAACTTGTATGTACTTATAGTATTATAAAATAGACTATAGTTTTTATATAGTTAAGGTTTTTATATAATAGTATATTATATAGCCTTTGTTATTATACTATAAAAAAAATAATATATAGGTCTTTTTAACGTAGTAAGTATAAGTATATATTAAGTTAAATACTTTAATAATTATATAAAGATATATAATAACTTGCTAACATAATATTCTTATAATATAAAAATATAATAAGATAATAGCCTAATTAATTTATTATATAACAAATTCTAAAGAGTTGCTCTAGAATAAGAGAATAAGTATAAAAAAAGAAACTATTTAAAAGCTAAAAAAAACGCCCTTTATATAGTAAATTCTTTATTTATAATTTATTATTTAAGTCTACTATAGCTACTTAGTTTCTATTAGTTTTAATTATTTATATTATACTTATAACCTTGTATGTAAAATGTTACGTGTTGTTTTTACTATTAGCTTTATTAATTATTTTAATAATATTAGCTAAAAGTCTTCCTTTTACTTTAGTTCTTTAAAGTGTTTATTTTACTTTTATTTTAGCCGTATATTTTTATACATGTTTTTTTACTAATAGTTGATAATTTTCTTTTAATTAGTTTACTATATTTTATCTGTAATTATTACTTATAATAAATTCTTACTTATTACTCACTATAATATAAAATATTATAACAAACTTTATTTATTATAATTTGTTATTATAATATAATTTAATATTTATTTGTTTTTAATAAAAATACTTATTTAATTAATTACTTAAATATTTCCAACTTTTAATTTAATTTTAAATTTTTTAATAAATTTTCTAAACTTAAATTTAATAATAAAATAAAAATAGTTTTTTGTTAATATTTTAATATTTTGTAATTAAGTATTAATTTTATAATATATTATATAGGTATGTAAGTTTATGCTTATATATAGTAAAGTTTTTATTTATTTATTTATTATTTAATTTTTTAGATTTTATTAATTAGTATATATAGTAGTAACCTAAAAATTTAACATTTATTTATTTTGTATTTTTATTAAGTATATATTAAACTATAATATTTAATTAAAATTTTAGTTTTTATTTAAAAGTTTTTATTTTTTTAAAAGTTTTTAATAGTTTTATATAACTTGTTAATACTTATTTACATACTAAATATTTTAGTTAAAAAATTAGTTAAAAAATTAACGAAAAATCGAGCTATTATTAAAAAAAAATTTTTAATATTTTTATTAGCTTAATATTTACCTTTTTATTTTTATTTAATAGTTATTTTAGTTTTTTTTTAAAAGTTTGGTTAAAAAATTTAATATTTTAACTAATATATTTTATAAGTAAGTAAGTTATATAAGTAAGTAAGTTACCTTAAAACTTACTAAAAAATTAAGAATTTGTACTTAAATATTTCAACAACCACTTAATAATAAATTCTAGAAATTTAATAGGTAATTAATAGTGTTTTGAAATAGAAATCATTAAATTTTTAACAGCTTACAGTTAAACGTTCTTAAGATATTTAAGAAAAAATAAATTTAGAAACCAAAATAATACTATCTCAATAACTATTAAATGTAAGGTCTTAAAAATTTAATGGTTTCTATTTTAAAGTACTATTAATTACTTATTAAATTTCTAGAATTTGTTATTAAGTGATTATTAAGATATTTAAGTGTAAATTCTTAATTTTTTAGTAAGTTTTAAAGTAACCTACTTACTTATATAACCTACTTACTTATAAAATATATTATAATTTTTTTAAAAGTATTTTATTAAATAAAAATAAAATAAAATAATTTCTTTTTTTTAAATTACGTTCTAATTAAGAACTTAGTTAAATATTTAAATATTTTACTTAATTATTTAAAAAAAATTTACTTATAGTTTATATAAATTATATAAATATTTATTATACTTTTATTTAATTTTTATTATAAGTATTTTAAAAACTTAATTAAAGTAAATAAATTATTAATTTAAGTTATATATTAATTACTAATTAAAAAACTACTTTTTTTAAATAGTAAGTTTAAAACTACTATTTTAGTAAGTAAATTTTTTTTTTAAAAGTTTTTAAACTTATAAAAATTCTAGCTATTAATACTTTTTTATTAAATAAAGTAGTTAATTAATTATATAAATTTTATTTATTAAAACTTACTTAAATTTATTTATAAAATAAGTAAATACTTTTAATTAACTAAAATTTTTATAGTAAAACTATATATTTATATCTTTAAACTAGTATCTAAAAATCTATTTACTAATTAATTAAAAAAAGTAACTAGTTACTTTTTATTAATAGTTTTTAATAGCTAGTTCTTTTCAAATTTCCATATAAATAAATATACTAAAATATGCGTATATTTTTAACTTAAATGTATATTTCTAATTACGGATTCAAGCCTTTTACTAAAAGGAGTTTTTTTTATAGATATAATTAAGCTTATATTTTTATTAGTATAATAAATAAGTAGATTTATTAAATTATTTATAAATAATAACTTATAAATTTCTAAAGCGTTTAAGTTATCTAATCTGGGTATAAAATTTAGCTTTTTATAAAAACAACTATTATTAATAAAAAAGAGTTTAAATTTAAGTAGGAATTAGTTATTTAGTAGCTTTAAAATACAAGTATTTATTATTATAGTAGAATAGTCTATTATAGGCATAAAATTATTATTATTCTCTTATTATTTAAATTTCTAGATAGTAAATCTTAATCTTATAATAATATAATTAGAACTAATTCTCTAAGGTAAATATTTAGTTTCTTAATATTTTAATTTTTCTACTTACTGACTAAGATAAATTCTATGGTCTTTAGTTAGTTATTTTTATTCTTAGCATAAATTACTAAGCTAATAGCTAGTTTAGTAATATATAAGAAAAATTATAAAAGTGTTATAATTATTTTACTAGTAATGTTTACAGTGCTGTGTATAATTAGCTTCTAGTTTTTATATACTATAAAACTTTTACTTTATAGTAGCTTCTATCACGCTTAGTAGATACTTTATTATATAAGTCTTAGCTTAATATAGCTTTTATTACTAGAGTAAGACTCTAAACGCGCTTAGCTACTAGCACTTTACCTAATTAGGTATAGTACACGGAAAATCTATTCTCTATATATGCTAAAATATTTATGATTTCTAAAACAGCTCTATAAAACCCACCCTATTTTTTAATATAACCTCTAATAAACTACTACTCTAGCTATTATATATATAGCCTAATATCTTTAATTACGAGCCTCTTTAGCTTTAGGCTCGAATTCTACGGCTTTTTCCTACTCTTTTAAGGAGATTTACTGACTTTTTAGCTGCAGATAATGGCACGCTTGTTCTCCTGCCTTTGCTTTTACCTCTACTCTCGCCCTTATAGCAGCTCTCCTGCCCAGCGGAAGCGCCAGAAGATCACTGGCGGTAGAGAGTTATCTGTTTCTATAAGCCTACTGTAAGTAATTCCTTGCTGCCTCCACCATTCCGCCGCCTGAGCTCAGAGAATACGAGGTTTGGATATGAATGCTTGGTGGGTGAAAGGCTTTTGTACATCTCCACTTTTCACTTTCACTGCGGTGAAAGGAGGGTACTGTGGAATGGCAGAAGCTCGCCTTTTCTAAGCTTTATGTGCTTAGTTCTCTGAGTTTCTGGAGCTATACACTGTCACCCTCACCGTACTAAAAGGAGAGTACTGTGGAATGGCAGAAGCTCGCCTTTTCCAAGCTTTATGTGCTTAGTTCTCTGAGCTTCTGGGGCTGTACACTTACACTCTCATCGCACTGAAAGGAGGGTGCTGTGGAATGGCAGAAGCTCACCTTTTCCGAGCTCTATATGCTCAATTCTCTGAGTTTCTAGGGCTATAGAAAAGGCAGCTATGCTATTAGCCCTTACTTCTATATCTTCCTTTTTGGGCCTTATCTCCAGCTTTTTCTTCCTGCAGCATCGTATATTCCGAGACTTTTCCCTTCTTTTGACGCGAAAATATTGGCTAATTTTCTCTTCTTCTCTAGGCATACTACCGCACTGGTTGATAAGCTCTTTTCTTAATCTCTTTCCAACTAGAACCTTAATACTTCTAATGATTCTTTATATTCTTTTTATACTAATAAACTACTTTAGTTAACTTCTCCTTAAGCTTTCCTTAACCAGTCTTAGAACGTTAATAATTCTGATAATCTATTATATTTATTTTATAAGCTTTACTTAAAGACGTTAAAACTAGCGTAAGTTCTGTTATAGCTAAAATATAAATATCTAGAAATTTCTAATAGCTAGGTAATTAAGAAAAGAAATATATATAAGGCAAAGTAAAGTAAGCTACTATAGAAGCTAGTAAAAAAAATTATAAGTTTATAAACTTTTTATTATATTCCTGTAAATTCTGAGCTCTAGTTAATCTCTTTTTATAAACTATACTATATAAGCTATAAGTTCTATAAGTTACTTTTTTTATTTAAATATTTAGGCTTTTCTCTTTAGGTTTTCTAAAGTAAAATTCTATATTTCTCAGCTCTATATACTTTCCTTACTATTTTACTATATATATTATATTTTCTAACTTTTTACTGGATTTTGCTGATATAAATATTTTTTAGCTTATAATTCTTTAGTAATCAGATTAGTAAGAAATATTAGAAGGAAATTAGTAAATAACTAGTTACTTAATACTATATATATAAGAGTTATAGAATAGTAAGTCACGTCTTCTTTTTTATACTCTCTTATATTTTATAGTTTTTTATTAACTTTAAATAGAAGATACTAAGCACTAAAGATATTTTAGATAATATAAAAGTATATAAATACACCTTCTATAGCTATAATTTTACTATATATTAGATTTCTTAAATTTTATAACCTTAATAATAGAATACTAATCTATAGTATAGGCTGTTTATTTTAAATACTACTATATTAAGCTTAGTTTCTATAATATAAGTTTTCTTTTTTTTATTAGATTTTTTAAGTTTTTATTAACTTAATACTATAGCGTGCTGAAGAGTAGATAAATAAGTTTTATTTATAACACACTTTTATTCTAAAAGCTTTTAGATAGAATGCCTACTAGATACTAATATATTAGAAAATAGAATATAGAGAGTGGAGTATTAAAAAAGTAAATTCTAAATTCTATTACTTTCTTCTTATATTTTCCAAGGGTCTGAGGCTAATTTATCTGTGTTATTTAAATAATTAATTTATATAAAAAAAAGTCTTTTACGCTTAAGGCTATCAGTACGGCATATATTAATAATAATAAAGTTTTTAGTATAAATCCTTATTTTTCTTAAGCTTAAGACCTAGTTATATTAATCTTTTTTTTTAGACTTTTCTATAAAGAAGCCTTCAGCTTTACGTAAGAAGAAAAGTAAGAAAAATATTATTAATAATACTAAGTAAAAATTTTATCTAGATACTCTAATATCTAGCGTTTTATAAGTAAATAGCTATTTTCTATAAATTAATATAAAATTAATTATAGCTCTTCTAGCTTAAATCTATTAGCTAGTTAGGTTTTAGTTTTTATAAATATTATTACGTATAGTCTTAGTATTTATGAGTATTATAAACGTATTTTTAGATTAACTTCTATATATTTAGTACTTTATACCTATTAGATAAGAACCTAAATAGAAATAAAGCTAGTTTTTAGCTTACTATTTACAATTATAAATATATTTAGCTTTATAATTATACTAATATTTAGCTTATTATAATATTTTATTTATTATAAATATTACTTAATTTAAAATTTATTTAAATTTTTATATAAAAAAATTAATTATTATATGATTTTACTTAATATTTATAAAAATTATATTATTAAATTTAAATTAATATATAATATATTTAGTAATTATATTAAAATAAAATAATAAATAAATAAATAATAATAATTTTTACAAATATAAATATTTGGGAATATAATATAAAAATATGTTATAAAATATATAAAATTTTTATAAAATTATTAAAATTATTAAATAAATAAAATTAATATAATAACTTTTTAATTTAAATAAATCTTATTTTATAAATAAATAAAAATATTAAATTTTATAATATTAAATTAAAAATAATATTATAAATTATATATATTAATTATAAAAACTAAAAATTTTAAAATTATAAAGTATATTTAATAACTATTAATAATTTTAATATAATATTTTAATATTATTTTTATAATAGTTTATATTTATATTAATAAGTAAATTTTTTAAAAAAAATTAATTAAATTAAATCACAAAAAAGAAAAAAAATTATTATAATATTTTAAAAAAAAAGAATATATATTATTAAAAATAATTTATTTAATAAAAAACTATATTAATATATATTGTTATGAATGCAGGCAAAAAGTATTACATAAAAAAATAATTTTATATATTATTATATAATAGTACTATATTATATAACTATAGTTAATTAGTAAATAAAGAAGTATTCTTACTTATTTTTATAGCTAGTATAAATAATTAACTTATATTTAACTTTAAGGTTTTATAGTAACGTACATAGTACTTTTACTTTATATATAAAGTATATAATAAAATAAAAATTTTTATAATTAAATTTTTATAATTTTAAAATATAATTTTAAAACTACTTAAATAATAAATTTAAATATAAATTTAAATATTATTATAAAGTTTCTTTTAAAAAAATAAATTATAAAAAAATTAAAAAATATAAATAATAAAAAATATAATTTAAATTATTTTAAATTATATTAATTTTTATTTTAAATTATTTTAAATTTTATTTTAAATTTCATTAAATTTTATTTTAAATTATATTAAATTTTATTTTAAATTTTATTTTTATTTAATATATTTAAAATTTAAATAATTGAATAATTATTTAAAAAAATTTACTTTTAAAATTAATTTAAATAATAATTTATTAAAACAATATTTAATTAATATAAAAGTAATTTTTTATTAATATATATTAAATAAACTTAATTAAAATAATTCTATTATAAATAATTATTTTTAATTAAATACTATATTTAATATATATATATATATATATATATATATATTTAATTAAATTAATATATTTAATTATTATTACATTAAGTAAAATATACAACTTTTAATTAACATTTATATTTATTAAATATTTTATTAATAATGTATAAAAAAGTAAATAACATTTTTTTATATAAATTTAAAATAAATAAGATAAATAAAATATTAAAAGTAGTAATAGTTTTTAAAATAATAAAATAATAACCTATTTACCCTTTAAGCTGCTATCTTTTTACTTTAGTTGTTAATTTTTCTAAGGTAAGATATATAGGAATTATAATATCTAAAACTTTATTTATTTTTTTATTTAGTTATTATATTTCCTAATTACTAATAGTGTAGTGCTAGTATTTAGACTTAATTATTAAAAACTTACTCCAGCCATTTAAAAAATTTCCTAGGTATATATAGTCTTTACTTAAAAAATATTAGTAAATATTTAATTTCTAGAAAAATAATGTTCCACACCTACTAGAGTTTAAACTCCTATTATTTTTTAAAAATTTCTAATAACTAGTTAAGTAATTATCAGAAAAAAATGTGCTACAGGCAGAAATCTTTTATAAATTTATAAAAAATTACTTCTAATAGGCATAATGAAGGGAAAAAGTCAATATTTACAACATAATTTTATTAATTTATATTATTATTTTTCTATATAGTTATAAAAAAAAGCTGTTTAAAAACTATAGAAAAGCTTAGAAATATTAAGGCTATATTTATTATGCTACTATAATAACCTCAAGTACTCTAATTAAGAGCATAATAAATAGAAAATATAATAGAAATTTAATTATTATAATTTCTATACTTAATTCTTATAATTTTACGACTTTCTCTTATTATGTTATGCTATATAAAAATTTATTTTTTTAAATTAGCTATTAAAATTTATTATAACAATTACCTTAGAAGTTTGACTAAAGTAAAGATATTAGTTTTATTAGGTATAATAAGCTTTTCTTTTATAAAACTACTAATAAACTTTAGAAAAGCTAGAAAATACTAAGGCTATACTTATTATAACTCTATAATAGCCTTAAGCACTATTAAAAAAATTATAATAAATAGATAATATAATAAAAGCTAGTGTATTATGACTTTTATATTTTATTTCTATACTTTTACAGCTTTCTACAACTATATTGTGTTGTATTTTTATTTTTTTATTTTCTAAAATTAAGAATTTAAGTAAAGTAAATATGTTAGTTCTACTAAGTGTAATAAATAACTACTTTATAAAAACTAACTATTTACTTCTTATACCTTGTTTTTGTTAACTAGGTAATTTTTTTTATATCTTATAAATTTTACTTTACATAGTGTTTTTAACTACTAGAATATAATAAGCTATTTTTTATATTTATAGCAGCAAAAAATACGCGGATATTTATCTTATTTATTAATATTTACTATATATAAAAACTAGATATTAAGTATTATTATAATATACACATTAGATCAAGCTCCTAAGCTAGATTTATTAGAGATAATAGGCTTAATAGAGATAATTATCTAGTAGCTATAAAACTCACAATAAATAAAGATAGACCTTAATAGAGTTATAAAGGCAAAAGAGGCTCTATATAGATATATTTATAAAAAAGTATTATATTATATATTTTTAAACTTCTAAAGTCCTAGTTCTACTAATACTTTACTCTTTACTTAACTGGTTATTCTCTTAATCATTTTATAACATTATACAGCCTTAAAGACTACGAAACTTAGTTGTAATTTTCCGGGATAATAAATATACCTTTATATAAGATCCTTACTAGTATAAGAACTTTTTATTAAAGTTAATAGAATATATAAATCTTGCCTTTGCTGCTGCTTTTTATTAATAGCTATTTATTTCTATTATACTTTTTTAATAATATCCTTTTATAAGAGCTATTTCTACACACTAGCTTATTAACCTTATTTCTTATAAACTCTTTAGCGTGAGAAGTTAGTCTAGAAGGTATTTATATTAGAATATAATTAATACATACTAATAACTAGCTATAGGAGATAGTTATTAAGGGAGAACTATTATATATATTACGAAAAGCATACCTTCTACTTACTATAGTTCTTTAAGTATATTTACTAGAAATCTAGATATAATCTCCAGAAAATCTGTTACTATATATAAATAAGTATTAGTTTTTTTTAGTAATTTATAAGGTCATAGCTTTCCTACTTCTAGTTATGTAATAGCTTTTTAATATTATTTTTATATATTTTCTTCCTAGTTAGAGGCTAGATATCTCTAGCTTTATATAAAATTAACTTATTTCTAATAATAACTTAGAAAGTTAGTTTGTGTATAGGCAAGCGATATAATAGTATATCTAAAGTTAAAAGCTATATATTAGTAAAGAGTAATATATTCTCATAAAATACGAAATTAGCAGGCTTATTTAGAGTGTATATTAATAAGTCTAGTATATATTTTAGCATAATATAAGAAGGTTATTTACTAAGTTATAATAAAGAAATAAGCTAATAGGTATTTATATTATAAAAGGTAGTATTATTATTATATATAATACTTAAGTAACGGCTCACGCACGTGACGTTTTCCTATAATAATATTATCTATAAACTAGTATATATATGATTTTAAGATCATAGCGTATTAAAAATAAATAGCTAGTAAATTTATTATATCTATTTCTTTATTTATTATAAGTGATAAAACTATAATGCTGTTCTAGTATTTTATTATAGGTATTAGCAAATAAATCTCTACTCTTATAAATTCTAGTAATAAATATATAATTTCTTGTGGAAAGTAATCTGCTTATGTATTAATTAACTACAGGTAAAAAAGTTATAAGCTATAGTATAAAATAATTAAATATTAAATATTACTTAAGTATTATAAATATTTTTAGGAGTACTCTTTATTTTCTTTTTATATTATTAAGGTAGTAAAGATACTTTATAATATTATAATACTATCCTCTTACGTATTATTTATATATTATTTAAAATTAGTTAAAGTAACTGCTTTTATGTATATTCTTTAGTAAATATAAGAAAAAGTATTATAAAAGAAGGGAGTATTAGTATTTCTATAATACTAGTAGTTATAGAAGCTTAGTAAAATCAATATATTATATTTAGTTCTTTAGCGTTTCTTATAAGTTATTATTATAAATATTATAGAATATAAACTATTTCTAGTTAGTTAAACGTACTTCTTTCTATTTATATTTTATTAAATAATAAGATTTAAGAGCTTGTTTTATATCCTAGGATTTACAGTATCTTATTACATATAACATTAAGAAAATATAAAACTAGGTAGAAAAGAGTTTCTTTTATACTAATTTAGAAAAAACTAATATTTAATACGCATTAACTTAGTATATGTGATAAGTAAATAGGTCTTAGTTTATTCTCTTATATAAAATATATTACCTATATATACTTTAATTTATTATTATATCAAGTAAGCTTTTATATCTAATTTTTTGTAATTTTATATTTTTACTATTTTTACTACTTAGTGGACGTAGCCCCTGCGTAATTTAA
Source organism: Zopfia rhizophila CBS 207.26 (assembly GCA_010093925.1). Taxonomy (NCBI): domain Eukaryota; kingdom Fungi; phylum Ascomycota; class Dothideomycetes; family Zopfiaceae; genus Zopfia; species Zopfia rhizophila. Next base: position 5,198,493 of record ML994610.1, read on the forward strand.
ATTTTATTTAATAATATAAATAACTCTTATATTATCTCTTCTTACTACTAGCTATAGTATTATTTTATTGTAAATTCTAAAAAAAATATCAGTTATACTGCCTGAATGTGATACTTTTAGTAATATTTATTAAAAAGCTAATAAGAAAAATTATCTAGGATTTAATAAAGCGGGTATTAACGTTAATAAGGAGATAAATAACTAGAATTTAGTAATTAATAAACTAAGTTTAATATACTATTTACTTATATATAAGAAGATGTGAAGAGCTTGATTATAGTATTAATATATAAAAACTATAGCTTATAAGCTCTAAGTAGTCTCTAGTATTTTACTAGAGCTAATAAGACTTTCTAGTTAAATTAATAAATATAAAGTATATATTAAGGAATATATATTATCTTAATACTAGGACGCCAACCGCCTTTATATAGTTACTTTAGAGATTATATACTTATAAATTAAGTTTTACTATAAAAAGAGCGTTGAAGCGATAACTTCTGGTAAAATTCCTAAAATATTTAATAACTTAAAAGCTAGTTAGTTTCTAAACTTATTCTTCTCTGTCTTAACTATATAGGCTATAGTATTATACTACTATATATATAAACTAAGCTATAAAAGCTTAGTATTTACAGACTATAGTAATAGAAAATAGGTAGAAAATTTATATAATAGTAACTTTATTAAGTACTATATAAAAAGTCTAAAGCGCTAAAAAATAAAAGAGAAATGTTATTAGATATAAGAATTTATATACTAAGTATTATCTTTTTACGCAGGTGCGGGATAGCGAGACCTAAGAAAGTATTTAAATAATAACTTTAAAAATATTAAAAGAACTTCTCTAATTTAATATTAATTTCTTTTAATTTATTAGTATATAGTGTAATCTTAATACTCTGTATAGCAGAACTTAAGCTAGCTAGTAGTAGTATTTAATAATAAGCTTTATATATACTATCTTATTTATATACTTACTCTAACTTAACAAGGTTTTAAATATTAAGGTCGGGAATTTCTATATTTATGCTAAAGATAAAAGTAAACTTAAGCTTATACTTAACTTTTATAAAACTTATTAAAGTAGTAGTAAGTAGTTATAGATTTTAATAGATACCTACTAACTTACAATTTTTACAGAAATTAAACTTTTCTTTTTATATTTTATTAAAAAGAAGCTATAGCTTAATGTGCTAGCGCTTTTATATAAATAGCTAAAAGTTTTAAGAATTATAAAAGGTTATATTTTTTACCTGTTTTTTACATCTAACTAACTAAAACTTATCTTAAATAAAATAAAGAAGTTAGTAAAGTATTCCTAATATAATATTAAGAAAATATTAATTTTAATAGAATTTAATAGTATAGTACTATATTTCTTAATGACTTCTAATAAAATCTTTATAAGATTAGAGAGAATATATAGCTTTATAGTGGTCACTTCTTCTAACATAATAGAGCATAATATTTTATTTATAATAAAAACTAGAATATTAAAAAGCTTTATTATTATAGAGGTTAGAGTTCTGAATTTAATTTAATTATAATTATTTATTATATAATTAGCATGTTTAATGAGGTTGGAAGGCAGAAAAAAAACTATCTAAATCTAAACTATTAAAATAAAAAGAAATACCTATATTATAGTAGAATCTATAACCACTTTATATAGCTATTATTAATTCTAGGATTAGTAATATTAGAAGTTATAATTTCTAATATTTATTATTACGTATTTTAAATAAATAGTATACTATACTTCCGTAAATTATAGTTCTTAAAAACGTAAAGGCTTTTTCTTAGTTAGGAATATTAATTTTAATATATTTTCTTAGTATAAATAATAACGTGTTTACTAATATCTATTTTTTTTATTCTCTTTCTAACTAACTTTTTTTCTTTATAGTTATAGTTATCTATTATAATATTCTTATTTTTCTTTATAGTATTTTTTTTATTGTTTATTATTAACTTTTATTTTCTTTATTTACTGTAATAGCTAGCGCTATAAAATTAAAAAAATTAATAAAATTAATACTAATAATATAATAGTAAAATACTAAGAAGAGATTTACTAAGCCTTTTATTTCTTTTAATAATATTAAGTTATAGATATAAAAAGCTTAAAAAAGTTAATTTTTTATACTTTAAAGTTTAAAGCTATAGTAGGTTAGCTTAGCTACTAGTATACCTAATAATACTAAATTATAAATATAAAATACTAGAAAAAGTCAAGTTTTTATACCTAAAGCGTTAGTAATAATAAATTCTAAGTAGTTTTTTTTTATACTATATAAGTTATTTAATTTTTTTTTATTTATATATACTAACACCCACTCGCCTATCTAGAAATCCAGTAAATACTAGAAATAAATAAGAAAAAAAAGAATAACTTATTATATTACTTAAAAATATTTTATAATAAAGCTAAGGTAAAGAAACGCTGTAAGATATAAAAAATAAAATAAACTAATAAGCTTTATAATTTAGAAATGCTTAAAAAGAAACTAAGGTAAGCTCTAAGCTTTCTAATATCTAAAGATTATTTAAATAGCTTTAATAATTATATAAGTTAGAATTTTAGAAGAGTAGTATAGCTATATCATGCTACTATAGCTATAAAATCTTAAGTATAATAAGTATCTTAAAAGTTAGAAATTATAAAATAATTACTTAAGATTCTATAGAGTCTCTCTAGTAGTGCTAATACCTCTAATAGTATAAAAAATAAAAATATTTTATTATATAAATACTTATACTATATAAGTCACGCTAGTTCTTATAATTTCTTAGTATTTAATTATTATTACTAGGCTACTCTATTTAAGATATGGGCTATTAAAAAAAGCCTTTTTATTATATATCTTTTAGCTATTTTATTATAAATTCTAAGTTTTTCTTTTATATACTTATATAGGACGCTGAAATTGATTAGGAAACCTATAAAAAAAGTAGTAAATAAATTAAATATATTAGGTTAAAATCCTTTAGTAAATATAAGCTCCTTTTATTATAATTTTAGGAGATACTATTTAGTTATTTTAAACTAGAAGTAGTAAGTTACTATTTTTTCTATAATTCTCTAAAACTATCTTATAATCTCTAAAGCTTAGATATTTAATATTTATAGGAAATAAAAGAGTATAATAAGGATATTTTATAATAAAGAAAAGTAAAATAAGTTTAAACTTAGTAAGTCAGATATTTCTGTAATTTATTTTTAATATTTTTACTAGCTAAATTACCTGTTTTTAACTGCTATCTAGTACTAAATTTAGACTATATTATTCACATAAACTAAAAGAATATTAGTAAAAGAAAATAGAAAGAATTAAAAATATTAATAAAATCTTATAAAAAAGGCCTAAACCCCGCTACTACTAGGGTAAATAAAGAGAAAAAGAGTTAAAAAAAAAAGAAAATAAAGAATTAAATAAATAACTTAATTCTTATAAAAAAAATAGTAAATTTTAATTAGAATATAATAAATGCTTATTAAATACATTAATTAACTATACTATAACCTGTAAATATAAAGGTTTAGAAATATTATAAAAATTATAAATATATTTAATAAAACTCTTAGAATTTCTTATAAAAGTTTTATATTATATATACCTGTTGCTTTCTCTTCTTTTTTATTTTCTTTTTAAATATATTATTATATACTTTATGTGCTATTATTAGAGAGGCTTTAAAAAAATAAGCTTAAAAAAATTCACAGAATTAAGTCTAAAGCTTAGAAAAATAAGGATTTATATTAGAAATTTTATTATTATTAATATGCTCCTTACTAACAGCTATAAGAGTAAAGACTTTTTATTATATAAATTAAATATTTAGATAATATAAATAAATTCGCCTCAGACTCTTAGAAATCATGAGAAGGAAATTAGAGAAATTAGAATTTATTTTCTTAATACTCTATTTACTATACTCTATCTTCTAGTATATTAAAGTTTAATAAGTATTTTAATTAAAAGCTTTTAGAGTAAGAGTATGCTATATATAAAGCTTAGTTATCTACTACTTATCATACTATAATATTAAGTTAGTAAAAGCTTAGAAAATTTAATAAGAAGAAAAAAACTTATATTATAGAGATATAATATTTTATATAAGTATTTAAAATAGGTAATCTATACTACATATTAGTATTCTATTATTAAGATTATAAAATCTAAGGAATCTGACATACAGTAAAATTATAGCTATAAGAAGGGTATTTATATATATCTATATTATCTAAAATATCTTTAGTACTTAATTTCTTCTATTTAAAGTTAACAAAAGCCTATAAAATATAAGATAATAAAGAAGAGAAGACGTAACTTATAATACTATAATATAAATATAAATTATATTTTTATACTAGTAATTTAGTATTCTTCTTAAGTATCTTTTCTTTTATCTAATTAGTAAAGAACTATAAGCTAAAGGATGTCCATATTAGCAAAATCTAGAAAAAAAATTAAAAAATATAATATATATAATAAAATAGTAAGGGAAGTATATAGAGCTAAGAAATATAGTATATTATCTTAAAAAATCTAAAAAAAAGAGCCTGAATATTTTTAAAAAAAAAATAACTTATAGAACTTATAGCTTATATAGTATTATCTATAAGAAGAAATTAGCTAGAACTTAAAATCTATAAAGAATATAATAAAAAGTATTTAAAATTTACAGTTCCCTTTACTAGCTTTTCTAGTAGCTTATTTTATTTTAGTATATATATATCCCTTCTCTTAATTACCTTGCTTTTAGTAATTTTATAATGTTTAGGTTTTAATTATACTAAAACTTACGCTAGCTTTAACGTCTTTAGATAGGCTTATAAGGTAAATATAAAGAATTATCAGGATTATCAAGGTCCTGGCTAGGAGATGTTAGAGAGAAGAGTGGGTTAAGCGGTTCACTAGTGCGCCTAGAGAAGAAAAAACAGTTAGCTAATGTTTTCACGTTAAAAGAAGAGGAAAGTCTCGGAATATATGATGCTGCAGGAAGAAAAAGCTGGAGATAAGGCTTAAAAAGGAAGATGTAGAAGTAAGGGCTAATAGCATAGCTGCCTTTTCTATAGCCCCGGAAACTCAGAGAACTGAGCACATAGAGCTCGGAAAAGGCGAGCTTCTGCCATTCCACAGCACCCTCCTTTCAGTGCGGTGAGGGTGAAAATGTACAGCTCCGGAAGCTCAGAGAACTGAGCACATAGAGCTCGGAAAAGGCGAGCTTCTGCCATTCCACAGCACCCTCCTTTCAGTGTGATGAGGGTGAAAGTGTATAGCCCCAGAAGCTTAGAGAACTGAGCACATAGAGCTCGGAAAAGGCGAGCTTCTGCCATTCCACAGTACCCTCCTTTCAGTGTGGTGAGGGTGAAAGTGTATAGCTCCGGAAGCTCAGAGAACTAAGCGTATAGAGCTTAGAAAAGGTGAGCTTCTGCCATTCCACAGCACCCTTCAACCGCAGTAAAAGTGAAAAGTGGAAGTGTATAGAAACCTTTCACCCCCCAAGTATCTATATCTGAACCTCATATTCTCTGAGCTCAGGCGACGGAATGGTGGAGGCAGTAAGGAATTACTTACAATAGGCTCATAGAGACAGACAGCTCTCTACCACTAGTGATCTTTAGACGCTTCCGGTGAGCGTCCTGAGCGGGAGAGTTGATGTGAGAGTAAGAGAGGCAGAGGAAGCGCGATATTGCCTGCGGCTAAAAAAGTTCACAGATCTCCCTAGAAGAACAGGAAAGCGTCATAGAATCTGAGGGCGAAGCTGAAGAGGCTCAGAAGTGAAGGCATCCAAACCTTACGAAAGTTTGGTGTCGGTAAAAGCGAGACGGGTGTATGTAGAGGTCGGAAAATGCGATGTGCTCGCTTAGAGGTGGGGCAAAAAGATTTAGCGCAGTGGCTGTGCTAAGCGCGCTTGGAGTGTTACTTTTCGCATCTGAATCCTGGCTTTCGAAGATCACAGAAACTGTCTAAACTGCTACTTTCGCTAGCCACACTCTAAGCTACAGTGATAACTAAAGCCTTGCTATCCAGCTACACCTTGTGGCGCAGTCTCCGTCTTCTGGCAAGCACACATAAACTGTTCCCTGGCAAGGGTGTGGCCGGTGCGGGTCGGCCATATTGTTTGCCAACAGTGGCGAAGGTAAGTACAGGGTCGTCAAAATGACTGTGAGATCTCACTCGTAAGCATGATTACACTAAGCGTGCTCAGCCAGTCTAGGACTAAAAGAGACTAAGCCCACAGAGCAGGACGCTGAAAGAACAGAGGATAGAACTATCTAGGTTAGCACTATCTGTTGTGTCTTTGGAAACTTTCCTCACCCTGCTCTTATGTGAGAGCGCCCTTGTTGACCAGCAGCGTCACCGTCTCTTTGTGGCCTCCAACTGAAGCCGCCTGGAGTGCGTTGCCGTGGTATCCACCCTGGGCGTTGACGTCGGCGCCCTTGTCGAGCAGCAGCGTCACCGTCTCTTTGTGGCCTCTAAATGAAGCCGCGTAGAGTGCGTTGTTGGCGCGTTCACTATGGGCGTTGACGTTGGCGCCCTTGTCGAGCAGCAGCGTCACCGTCTCTTTGTGGCCTCCAAATGAAGCCGCGTAGAGTGCGTTGTCGTGGTATCCACCCTGGGCGTTGACGTTGGCGCCCTTGTCGAGCAGCAGCGTCACCGTCTCTTTGTGGCCTTGGTATGAAGCCGCCTGGAGTGCGTTGCCGTAGTATCCACCCTGGGCGTTGACGTCGGTGCCCTTGTCGAGCAGCAGCGTCACCGTCTCTTTGTGGCCTCCAAATGAAGCCGCGTAGAGTGCGTTGCCGTAGTATCCACCCTGGGCGTTGACGTTGGCGCCCTTGTTAAGCAACAGCTCAACCACGACGTTGTTTCCCTTTTCTACTGCTACGTACAGCGGTGTTTTGCCGTCCTTATCCTTGCTATCAATAGCGATCGTGTCTATGCTGAGCAACAGCTTCACTACAGCCTCGCATCTGTTCTTCGAAGCCCACCACAAAGGAGTGCGTCCTTTCGAATCCTTCGAATCAGCGTCAAATTTCCCTGAATTTATCAAATGAGCCAACACTCCCTCATGCCCGAGCTCCGCTGCATACGAGAAAACCCCCCTTTGTTTCGAGTAACTGAAATCGCGTCTAGCAACATGCGGCGATGAATGGTAGTTGAAGTTCTGTTCGTTCCGCTCACAGGAGGAGTGATTGGTAGCTTGGTTTGCCTCTATACCTCTAATACATTCTTTGACAGCTTCCAAGCTTCCGGTGGCAATAGCTGCGAAAAGAGGGCAGCCGTAACGCTCATTCTCCACTTCTGTCACCGAGCAACCTTCGAGGGACGCAAGAAGATGGAGAGAACTCTATTGATTGACAACTGAGTAGAGCTATCCTATATATAAATAATGAGTGGAATGTACTAGAAGGAGGATTTGTAAGCATTGTAACGATCGACAGTGGGGTCGACAAAAAAGGGGAATCAGTGGCGTTGCTCGGTTACAACTTCTAGACATAGCTCGATGGATGGATGGACTTTGATGAGGTTTGCCAGATTAAGCTCAGCCAGCACATATAGAGAACTGACGCTTTCTGTGTGCCTCCGGACCTCCATTTTCTCAAACAGATTGTGAAGCTTAATCCATCGAGGAAGTGGAAAGCTGTCGAGAAAGTGTACTTGGGTACTATCGCATCCTTCTGCCGCATCCGCATGATATAGCACATTGTGTAGGGCATACTCTAGGAGGGGGAACGCTTTTGTAGCATCTTTGCGCAAGCCTGCGGCTTGCTGCGAGGAAGCCTTTGGGAGACTTTCGGGGATCTCTAAGCGGGTAGAGACGTCTACGTTCATGTAGGTAAGGCAGCACTGCTTGAGCCGCTCGTGGCTCTGACCATGAAGATTGCTTCCGAGTTCGGGCCAGGTGTTGCTAAGTCCATTCTCCTTTAGCAAAAAGTCTCTTATTGACTCGTGGATGAACTGGACCTTCTGAAGTTTAGAAGTCGTGACCTCGGCGAGGCCTTTGGAGGAATCAAGTATAAATCTCTCAATCACATCCGCCGTAATCTCAACACAGTCCCATCCTGACACCTCCTCAGGTTCGACTCCAGAAAGAACGGCGAAGTATAGTTGCTCTGGGCTCAACGGTTGCTTCGCAAATAGCACCCACTGAATGCAAAGCACTAGTTCGTCCTTATTGCGCGAGTCGCGCGTTAGGATGTTACGAAATAGCTTGTGCAGGTCGCTGGGTATTTCTTGCAGTCTCCGCCTCAAAACATGCATCTGCCCACGATCGTACTCTTTGTTCAAAATGCCTACGACAAGAACGACCCACATGAAAATCCCTGAGGCTTTTTCTTGAAGCTCGGCTCGGATCTGCTGAGCAGTCTTGCACTTCCCAATCTTTAACTCAGTCTCGACGTAGTTTGTGATGTCTTGACTGTGCCCTTCTTGCCCTTCTAGTACCAGACCCAGTCCTTTCCGAATCGTGATGTGCGGGTAGTGTCTACTCGAGAAACAGACTTGGAAGCGGATCCCGTTCGACACAGCCAGCTCGCCGATGTGTTCGAAGAACTGTATCATGTCCCGGATCTGCTCTTCTTCGCATTCGTCTAGCGCGTCAATAAAGCACACCACAGAATACTCCCAAAGCGCCCGTATGGCTTGCTCCACGAGCGTTTTCAGTGATTCGACGTTCCACTGGTAGTCTGTGTTGAAGCTCGACGTTGATAGACCAAGCGAGCCAAAGACGCTTTGAAGCGCGGGGAGCCGTTCGAGAAGTTGTAGCAGTAGCGATCGGTATGTTCCGATCGTTGACTTCTCTATGTCTTCGCCCCGTGCATTAAAGAAGAAAGAGAGCAAAATGCTGTCCTTCATCGTCTTGCGGGCACTATTCAGTGCAAACTTCATCAACGTCGACTTTCCAGTCCCAGGCTTCCCCTTGATCCACAGGAAGCCATGGTGCTCACTCAGTTTACTGATATCAAGCCAATCGAGATACCTAGAGTTTTTCAACAGCCATTTGCATGTCTTGGCATGTGCGTTCTTGATGGTCGTCTGGCGTGCATAGATCTGATCAAACCGCAGCGAATCTAGCAGCATCTGCTTCTGCTCTTCGCGCAGTGGCAAACTTTGATCGCCCAAAGTCTCTCTAATTTCTTTTCGTAGCCGCTTGAAGGCGCTCTCTTTCCCTTCACCGTAGTTTGGTAGCATGCTAATGCTGAATATACCTAACAATGAGTATGCTTTGTCTTCTTCGCGCGTGGTCTGACGCTTCCCTGTCCACGACATCCGCTCTTCGATGTCGAATTCACGTAAGGGTGCCCCTTGGAGGGCAGAAATAGGGATGTGCGTAATTTCGTGAATCTGTTGCTCTAGGCTCGCTTTGTCGCCTAGCGGTTTGCCTTCCTTAGAGAAAAACATGACGGTAGGCGGAGCAAGGAGCTCCTGAAGGGTCCAGCCTCGTGAGAACCATCTGCTTGCCCGGAAAGCTGACTCCCAGGTGTAGCTGAACGTATCGTAGTCTGCTTTTCGCTTGTCTACCAAAACGTCCAATAGGTAGACGTAGCATTTGGCCGAACTATGATACAGTAGAGTCGCGGTATAACGATTCTCCCCATACCGATAATCGAGTTTAAGCGATACTAGCGGCTGGGCACAATTAAAACCCCACCAAAAATCGCCAACTTCGCGATAATCGATCAATCGTTACCCCAAAGATTAATTATCGTTATAACGTATGTCTCGATTAGGCGTCTCTGACGCTGAGAGAAAGGCTCTTCGTTAGTTTTATTACAATAGCAAGCCTTATCCGCGCCATAAAGACTGTATCCAGTGGTTCTAGCAGAAATATAACCGGAAAATAGCGCAATCTACAGTGTTGGAGTCCCTTAGCAGTTATTACTAACACCTTGACGACGAACCTGCACTAAGTACTAACGCCTTCCGTTAACGACAGGCCAACTGGCCGATCCTTGAATCGATTCTCTTCTCCTGGCAACAACAGATTGAATACCGTGGGGGCTTAGTGTTAGGAGAACTGCTAGCTAAAAAGGCAAAGAAAATATAGAGCCTTATTCCTGAATATACAGAGAAGCCAATCCTAGAGTTTTTAGTAGGGTGAGTGGATAGGTTTAAGAAGCGTCACGGATTGAAGCAATATATCAGCTATGGTGAACTAGATTCGGTTCTAATTGTTACAGGAGATGAGATAAAGCTTGTTTGAGAAGCTACCCTTTTTTTCTCTATAGAAAACATTTATAATATAGATAAAACTGGGCTCTATTAGCGTTAGGTAATTTCTAAAGGGCTTGCTTCAGTAAAGCTACTAAGAATAAAAAAAAAATAAAGCTCAAATCTCTTTTATGCTTTGCACTAATGTATTTGGATTAAATAAGCTATCTTTATAGTTTATTAGCAAACGGAAAATACCCCGCGCTCTTTAAATAGTAAATATATAGACTTTTAGTACTATTTAAAAGGCTTCTATTAAAGCCTAGATAAACTCTAATATTATAGTAGATTAGTTAAGAGTTTTTTATTTCTATATTAGCCCTATTCATTTAGTTATTCTACTTATAGATAATTTTTTAGTTTATATAATTACTTTAAAGCTTACCCCCTCTTTAGTAAATATTCATATTAAGTTTCTTCTAAAGAATTTAATATTAATGTTTTAGTTTCTTGATTAGGGAATTATCTAGAATTTTAAGGCACACTATTATAAGTAATAGCTATAGTTTAGTATTATTTACTTTAATACTAAAAAAGACTCTATAAAGGAAGTTACCTTTAAACATACTTTTAAATAGACTTTATAGTCTTAGAATTTTGAGGTTTCTATATCTACTATTAAAAATTACTAACGGAAATTAATAATTACTATGAAGAATATAATTACTGTGTGTTTTCTAGTAGAAGATTTTATACCTCTCTTTTAAGAAGCTATATAGTTAGCTAATACTAAAGATATAAAAAGCTTCTAGAAATTTATTAACTCTAAAAACAAAAATACAGAAAAGAAGAACATTAAAGTAAATTTATAAAAAATAATAGACTATTATACTAAAAAACCTAGAGTCAAATAAGTACTAGAGGAAGATAATAAACTAGAATTTATTTCTATTATTTATGAAATTTTAATAGCTGTATAACGTCTTTAGCGCTATTAAGAGAATTAAAATAATATAAATACTAAAAATCTATTATATCTATAAAGGCTTAAGTAAGAACTAGGCTTTTAAGTATTTAATTTATAGAAATAATTAACCCTAGATAGCTAGCTACAAAAATCTTAGATAAATTCACCTTTAGAAAATATATTAATAATTAATTTATTAGAGTAATAATTCCCTATAATGATAATATTTAGCTAGTATAATTATATTATTATAATATAACTTTACTATATTAGTAAAATATAAATATTATTATCTCTAAGAGCTCCACGCTGCTTAACTTATTAATATAATAAATATTAATTTAAAAGTATTAAAGGCCATCCTTTGTAGCTTACTTTTTATAGAAAGTAAGTTTATAATAACTACTTTTTTCTTTACTTATCTTACTAAGTAAGTTCTAGTAGGTAATTTCTTTATTACTAAGACTCTAAGTATATAAGAGAATAATATAAGATAAAACGTTACTATTTATGTGTTTAATAAAACTAAATTTATTATTAACTTAAAGTTATATAAAATACATTAAGAGAAAAGCATTAAATAAATCTAGTAATAGAAATAACTAAATAAGTCTAAAGAAGATATATATAGGTTAGGTAGTTAAAAAAGAACACTAATAATAACTATATAAATACTAGAAATTAGTTTAAGAAGCTAAGAATAAGAGCTTATATAGAATAGCTAAGCTTTAATAAGCTAGCCTTAAATAGCTAAGTTAGTCTACTTAATAAGATATCTTATATAATACTAAAATATAAGTTAATACTTTATATTACTACTAGATAGGGAGATAGCTAACTTATACTAGTTATATTCTTACTAGTAAATAATTAGTATATACTTACTAAAAAATAGAGACTATACTATAAAGTATAGCTAAATAATAAGGCTTTAGTTATTACTATTTTATATATTACTAAAATAGCCGTTACGTTTTATGCGTTCGCTAATAATAAATTAGCTAATTAAAAATACCAGATTTATATTATATAATCTAGTTAGGAAAATTAAAACAAATAATAGTAATTAAAATAATTTAAATTATATTAATATAGTAAGGAGATATGCTGTCTAGAAACTTTAAAAAGTAAGAAAATAATAAGAATTTTATGTTTATAATTATATATCTAAAAAAAATAAAAACAACTCATGTTCTAGAGCTGCTAAATAATTAATTTTTATTTTAATTTAATTTTCTATTTATTAATAATAGTTGCCCCTAAAAAGCGCCTAATTTACTGCTTAGATTAGATAATTTAAATATATTTAAAATCTTCTAGTTTTTTTATAGACGAATTAATAGAGCTTTTTGTTTATTATATAAATGCTAATATAAGAAAAGCTTAATTTAACTTATAAAAAACTTTTTATTAAAAGACTGTTTAAATCCAGCATTAAAAGAATATCTCAAAACTAGAGATATATATATATTTTAGGGTGTTAATTTATATAGAAATTTATAAAAAACTAGCTATAAAAAACTATTAAAAAAAGAGTAATAAATATTTACTAAAATATCTAATTAGTTAATATATTTCTAGAAACTGGTTTTAAGTTATTAACTAGTAGCTTTATTATAAGAACTGTAGTTAATTAAAAACATTTACTTATCTCTTTAAATGTAAGGATCCAGGCCAATGATAGTAATTAAATATAAATAAAGTAAACTTAATAAAAAGTTAACTATATATACTATAGAGACTTAATAGTTAATCTTTATTAAGTTACTAAAATTACGTAGTTACGCATAGAGTTAAAGCTGAGATAATTATTTTAATTAATTATTTTAAACTCTAGCTTATTATATTACTTCTTTTCTTATAGACTAGATAGGGGCTCTTTAGTGAATTATTTACATAAAAACCTTTATAGGCCTATTTTAAGTTCTATTTACTATAGCTTTTTCTAAAGCTCTTGTTAGTAATTTACTAATAGAAGTTTATATCTGCCTTTTTATAGAGGCGTTGTATACTTCTTTTAATAGTCTAATACTACTATATCTTCTAGCTAACTTATTAGCTTTATAGTTATTAATATATAGTCTTTTTATTTTATTTTATATTATAGCTAGTGGCCTCGCTCTTGTCTTATTTATATTTTAATAATAATATCCTATACTATATACTCTTTATAGTTATCTATTTAGATTAATAGTAGCTAAAGGTTATCTGTAGGCTACTTTAGTAATAGGTTATTACTTACTAGCTATAGTCTATTTATATAAAATATTAGGTTTAGCTTTAGGGACTTATTTAGCTTTATAGTATATAAACTAATTATATTTTCTATAGTATATTTAGTATTCTTCTAGTCCAGCTTTTTATTTTCTTATCTAGTAGAGAGTTAATTACTAAGTTTTAGCTATACCTTATCTCTAATATACAGTTACAGGGCTTTATTCTGATATTAGTTTACTTATTTTTTTTATTTTTACTATACTTTAGTTATAGTTATCTATACTAAATTAATATACTTTTTTAGTTTTTCTATAATTTCTTTAGCGCTGGCTTTTAGGTCTTAAGCTATTATATTATACTAGTTCTAATATCTACTTACAGTAGTTCTATATTATATCTATATTAAAAAAAGAATAAGCTTATTCCTATTAAAGTAGTGTCTTTTCTCTTTACTATAATCTTAATTATTAGATAAAGCTTTACCTAGTTTACTTAGTCCCATATAATAAACGCTTAAAAATAGGCCTTAACTATACTATTTATTTTTTCTATTAAACTATCTATTTATAGATAAAACGCTATTAATAATTTTTTTTTAATTCTTAAGATTTTATAAAGCTTAGTTTAGAACTCACTAATAAATTAGCTACTATAATTAGATATTATAGTATTAGAAATCTAATAGTAAGTTATAATCTTACAGATAAAAGCTTATATTACTATCTTAATATCTATATTTAGAAGAGAATAGAGAGTTATGTTCTTGCTTAGCCTATTAGTAATTACCAGTAAGACTATACAGCCATTACTTTCTAATAATCTAGTTATAAAATCTATTAAGATCTTTTTCTAAATATGATTGGGAATAGATAATAGGTGTAATAGCCCTTACTAGTAATCTCTCTATAGCTTTATACAGCTATAAATATTATAATTTTAAATATAACACTATATATAGTTTAATATCCCTAGTTAAAAGTAATTTCTTATTAATATTAAATAAGTGCTCTGCTGTCCTGGGTGTCCTGTTACTTATAATAAATAAATTTAATAAATAATTAATATTCTTAATAGCTTTAAGTCAGGCACTTACTTTCTATTCTAATAATAAAGAGTTTTATTTTTATTAATTGTATATTTAGCTAGTAAAACTTTTAGTTTAAGCTTTAAAAGAAATCTCTATTTCTAATTATAAAAAGTCTATACTACTCTTGCGTATACTTTATTATCTAGTACTATATTATACTATCTTTATTTCAGCTTATTATAAGACTCCTAGGCATAAAATTTTTAAGCTTTAGTTATACTATTTTCTGTAATTATTAAAAGACTAATTTAAGCAGAGAAAGCCTATACTACTTACTTATTATTATTTAATTTAAACTCTTCTTTCTAATATATAACTACTAACTTTAGTAGCTGAATTATATAGCTTTTTAGTCTTTTATTATCTTTTTTACTCAGATGATCTTATTTATATCTTAATAGTATATTAGCTTATATATTTTCTTTTTTTAGCTTATATTAAATCTCTATATTATATTAGCTAAGGAATAACTACTAGCGTGTATATCTTTTACTTAATTTTTAAAACCTTATAAAGTACTTAAAATTCTTATAATTAGTAATAACCTAGAACTTTTTAATAGACTATAATTTAATATCTTATGCCTCTAGGCAATAAATAATTATAAGAAGTTTTTTATTATATATTTTATAATTATATTCTATAGGTATATTTTTCTTTAAAAAGTACGCACATAAATATAGCACGTTATCGTTATAAGGATCCAGGCTAATAATAGTAATTAGATATAAATAAAGTAGATTTAATAAAAAGTTAACTATATATACTATAGAGACTTAATAGTTAATCTCTATTAAGTTACTAAAGTTATATAGTTACGTATAGAGTTAAAGCTAAGATAACTATTTTAGTTAATTATTTTAAGCTCTAGCCTATTACATTACCCTCTTTCTTATCAACTAAGTAAAGGCTTTTTAGTGAACAATTTATTTAAAGACTTTTATAAATCTATTTTAAGTTCTATTTACTATAGCTCTTTTTGAAGCTTTTATTAGTAATTTACCAGTAGAAGTTTATATCTATCTCTTTATAAAAACACTATATACTTTTTTTAATAGTTTAATATTATTATGTCTTCTAGCTAGCTTACTAGCTCTATAGTTATTAATATATAATTTTTTTATTTTACTTTATTTTATAGCTGGTGGCCTTGCCTTTATTTTGTTTATATCTTAATAATAATATCCTACATTACGTGCTCTTTATAGTTATTTATTTAGATTAATAGTTACTAAAAATTATTTATAAGCTAGCTTAGTAATAGATTATTACTTACTAGCTATAGTCTATTTATATAAAATGTTAGGTTTAGCTTTAGGGACGTATTTAGCTTTATAGTATATAAGCTAATTATATTTTCTATAGTATATTTAGCATTTTTTTAGTCTAACTTCTTATTTCCTTATTTAGTAGAGAGTTAGTTACTAAGTTTTAGCTATACCTTATCTCCAACACGCAGTTACAGGGCTTTATTCTAATATTAGTTTATTTATTTTTCTTATT
The DNA here is from genome assembly GCA_010093925.1 of Zopfia rhizophila CBS 207.26. NCBI lineage: Eukaryota > Fungi > Ascomycota > Dothideomycetes > Zopfiaceae > Zopfia > Zopfia rhizophila. The sequence goes on from ML994610.1 coordinate 5,214,430, forward strand.
CTTATTATGCCTTAGCTATAGTTATTTATACTAAGTTAATATACTTTTTTAGCTTTCTTATAATTTCTTTAGTACTAGCTTTTAGGTTTTAAGCTGTTATATTATGCCTAATTCTAATATTTACTTACAGCAGTTCTATATTATATCTATGCTAAAAAAAAACAGGCTTATTTCTATTAAAATAGTATTTTTTCTTTTTACTATAATCTTAGCTATTTGATAGAGCTTTACTTAGTTTACTTAGTCCTATATAATAAATACTTAAAAATAGGCCTTAACTGTGCTATTTATTCTTTCTATTAAACTATCTATTTATAAATAAAATACTATTAATAATTGTCTTTTAATTCTTAGGATTTTATAAAGCTTAGTTTAGAACTTACTAATAAATTAGCTACTATAATTAGATACTATAGTATTAGGAATCTAATAATAAGTAATAATCTTACAGATAAAAGCTTATATTACTGTCTTAATATCTATATTTAGAAGAGAGTAGAGAGTTATGTTTTTACTTAGCCTATTAATAATTACTAGTAAGACTATATAGCTATTACTTTCTAGTAATCTAGTTACAAAATCTATTAAGATCTTTTTTTAAATATGATTGGAAATAGATAATAAGCGTAATAGCCCTTACTAATAATCTTTTTATAACTTTATATAGCTATAAATATTATAGTTTTAAATATAATACTATACGTGGTTTGATATCCTTAGCTAAAAATAATCTCTTATTAATATTAAATAGGTGCTCTACCGTCCTAGGTGTCCTATCACTTATAATAAATAAATTTAGCAAATAATTAATATTCTTAATTACTCTAAGTCAGGCACCTACCTTCTATTCTAATAATAAAAAGTTCTATTTTTATTAATTATATATTTAGCTAGTGAAACTTTTAGTTTAAGCTCTAAAGAAAATCTCTATTTCTAATTATAGAAGGTCTATATTACTTTTATGTATACTTTATTATCTAGTACTATATTATACTATTTTTATTTAAGCTTATTATAAGACTCCTAGGCATAAAACTTCTAGGCTTTAGTTATACTATTTTCTATAATTATTATAATACTAATTTAAGTAGAGAAAGTTTATACTGCTTGTTTATTATTATTTAATTTAAGCTCTTTTTTCTAATATGTAATTACTAGCTTTAGTAGCTGAATTATATAGCTCTTTAGCCTTTTATTATCTTCTTTACTTAGATAATTTTATTTATATCTTAATAGTATATTAGCTCGTACATTTTCTTTCTCTAGCTTATATTAAATCTTTATATTATATCAGCTAAGAAATAACTACTAGCGCGTATATTTTTTACTTAATTTTTAAGACCTTATAAAGTACTTAAGGTTCTTATAATTAGTAATAATCTAAAATTTTTTAATAAACCGTAATTCAGTATCCCATGTCTTCAGACAACGAATAATTATAAGGAGTTCTTTATTATATATTTTATAATTATACTTTATAAGCATATTCTTTTTTAAAAAGTATATATATAAATACAGCACGTTATTATTACTGTATTATGAAAAAACTTTCTTAGTTATATAACCTAAAGAATTAGCTTCTAAAATAGTCTTATAGTTAGAATTAAATTAGACTAGTACTAGTTCTAATATGAAGATCTTTTTTAGCTTATTAAATACTATTTACTTTTTATTAGTCTATTAGAACGGCATGTTACTTATAAGTCTTATAAATAAAACAGTAATTTCTAAAAAAGACTTAATAAACTAATAATAGAAATTAGCGACTCTAAGAAAGCTTCTGATTTTTTTTATAATTATTAGAGACTACTACTTAGTAATTACTTTTATTTTAATAGGATTTATTTAAATTTCTTATTTTACTTTAATAATAAACCTTAGATATTTTATGCTCTTAGTTTTGAATTTATATTTCTTAATATCTAGATATAAACCTACGGCGCTAAGTTTTTCTAATACTAAATTAATTTACTAGCAATACTCTTCTAGTAAGCCTAAAAAGTAGATAAGTATATTATCAAAAAAATCAAACAAAACTTATTAAGATATTTTTATAGGGTTTAGTTTATATACTACTAAAATATACTAAAGGCTTTTACTAGTCTAAAAGGTGTAACTAGCTATTTAAAGAGTCTAAATTTTATACAAAAAGCTATTAGCTTTTTTTTTTTTTATAATATAAATCTTATAGAAGGCTACTGAAATGTTAAGCTTAGTATATTATTTTATCTTACTAATCTAGCTAAGCGTCTTATAGATTAGGGAAAGAAAATATTTATTCTTTTTAAAAATCTTATTAAGCGTGTGGTAGTTAACATAAAAGTGAAGATCTTTACTAAACTTATATATAAATAGTATTAAGACTATAACTAGGAAGTTACTTATAATATATTTAATAAGTGAGTGGCCCAGACAAGTGAGCGGCCTACCCCACTAAGTTTCAACCACTTTACAGATAAACAACAATTCAACACTAACAGCTATCGCCATAATATTTGACTAGTAGATAGCTATCCTATTCATTAGCTTTTTCACATGTCCTTAAGTTATGCCCTGTCTTGCCGCAGCGCCCACAGCGCCTTTGCTGCGGCGCGTTAACCTTGGCGTGCTTTCTACTCTAGCACGTTTCCCCCTTAATTTACGCATTAACATTAGCTTGAGCAATTATCTCTAAGCCCTCTGCCTTTATCAGTGTTCCTTGCTTCTCAATTCGCTTTTTTTGTCGCTTTTTGTGTTGTGTTGCAGCCTTATTTGCCTTCTGAAGCTTGGTGACTTCTGAGCGTAGTAAGACTGCTTCATGCATCATCAGCTCAGCACCCTTTGTAAGCCGATGAATTGACTCAAAAATGTGGGTAGGTGAGCTATTTTGATGCTTTTGAATCTGTTCATGAATTAAAGCCTTTTGAGACCCTAATTCAGCAGTGGTTTTGGGTGTTTTCGACTCCCATAGGGTGTCCTCTTCCAGGGGGGGAGATAGCGTCCGAAGCTGAACATTAAGCTTTAAGAGTATAGTATTTAGGTCAAATGGAACTAAGCTAGCGCCTTGAAAACCTGCACGAATATTGCTTTCTATAATTATGTCTTGATAGGCTGCTTTGAATGCTGGTAGGAACTCAAGCTTCGTGACGTGGTAGATGTGGTTGCGGATAAAATCCTCAACTTGGCGGCCGTATGCATCTTTCAAAGGCGAAAAACAGCCTACATCAAGTAGCTGAAGTAGATGCGACGAATGAGATGGTATGCAGAGCGTAATAATTTGCTTCTCCTTATAAAGCTACTGAAATTCAAGCGAATCGTGACTTTCGTGGCCATTAATTATTAGTAGACGATGTACGCCTACTGTACGATGCTTTGTATGCTTGTTAAAGTGCTGTAGCCACTAAATACCAAGCTCGTTCGTCGTCCAGCCATTGTCGCTTAATGAAATAGGCCAATCTGATGGTATATCGTTGCCCTCGTACCATGCAGAGAGGTAGTACGTTCCTGTAAAGATGATAAATGGTGGAATCGCCTATCCTTGAGCGTTGATACCCTGGATTACTGTAACCCACTCGTGATTGCCTGGCTGGACTGCTTTACGCCGATTATGTCTATCAGAGCCTGTAATAACTTTGCCGCCTGAAATAACTCCCATCTGAAAGCCAGTCTCATTAAAGTTGTAGATGTCTTCTTTAGTAATGCCGTACTTTTCCTTTATACGGCGCACGCGCTCAAACCATGGTTTGATAATCTCAGGATCCTCACATAAAGCTCTCTGGTAGTCGTATCTTCGATTGTATACTGTCTTGACTTCTGGAGTTCGCCGTACAAAGTTCTCTGGCTACTTAATACCAACCTTGCTATCAGAACGCGCAGCAAGCAGTTAATTGGCCATATCTCTTACAGCACCAAGCCTGGAGGGAAACCCTCGTGAATCTAAGTCGAGTACATGTTGAATGATAACTGATTCTTCTAGCTTATTGAGCTTCTTTGAATTGGGTTTGTAATTGCGTCGTAAGGTAGTTCCAGCGCGTCGTCGTCTTAGTGTTGTTTGGGGGACATCATATACTGCTGCAGCGTGTCGTACACTTTCTAGTTAGCTTTTCTTAATTGCTAAGATGGCTAAGGATAGCCTGCCTTCGGTATAAATTGATTAAGTATTACTTCGTTGATGCATCGCGCTTGAAAGTTGGTAGGTCGCGATTTTTTAGTGAAGTGGGCCGCTCACTTGTCTGGGCCACTCGCTTATCAAATACGTTATAGATAAAGCCTTTCTCTAGTAGCAGCGTTAACTCTTTTTATAGTACTAGTAGTTTTTCTCTTAATATATTATACAGCGGTTTTTATAGGACCTTAGGGTCCTTCCTATTAATCTTTTTAAATTTAATATAATAGTTTATTTTAGGACCTTATAGTAGTGGGAGCTTATCTACTTTTTTTTAAAAAAATAGCTTTAGATACTTCTGATAGGCCTTAAGAAGTAGTATTCTAGAATTCAGCTTTAGTTTAGACATTAAAGCCTTTTAAATATCTACTAATAATATTATAAAGATACGTATTTTATTTATTCTTTTTAATTTATTTATCTATATTAAAAAAGTAGTTGTGTTAATTTCTATTAGCTTTTACTAACACAGTTTCTTCCCTTCCTTACTATAAACTCTTATTCTTAAAGTATGAATATAAAACGATTTCTTTGCTAACGTAATTATAATATTATTTTAGTTTATTTAGAGTTTACCTAAAATAAGATTAAATCTAAGCATATTGTTAATAACATATATATAAACTTATTTAGTATATTCTTTAATATTAAGATTAATTTATGTAACCTAAATAACCTTTTTAGGTTTTCTATATACTTTAATAATCTCCTACAGGGCTATATTAATACGCGTTAAATAAACTTTAGTAGTAAAAACAAAGCTTATAAAACTATAGTATAAATACCTAGTATTAAACATTATATATACGATATTCATCTAGTTAATTAATAAATATATAATAATAAAGTCTATATTTATATATATATTTTAGAACTTTTATTATTTTCTTTATAATATTATTTTATCTATTTCGGCTGAAAGTCCCTACTCCTAACTATAAGTAAAAGCAATTTTTTTTTATTATTTTTTTCTTTTTTTCTTTTATCTTTATTTTTTTATCTCTTTTGTTAGTATTTATTTATTTAGTCTTTACTAATACTACAGTAGCTAGACGTGACTAATTTATTCTTATATATTTATATTTATTCTTTATATAACTAGGAGAACTATATTAATAATAAAAACCTTACTTATAATACCAGTTAAATTTTTTTTAGCTTTTTTAAAATATTTTAAATTAGTTATTCTATAGCTCTACTGCTTCTGTACGTGTGAATATTACTTTCTAATTTATTAATTCAGATATTAGTATAGATAGTGTTATATAGATAGTTATAGTAATTTTATAATTACTTAATATAATTTATATAAAATTATTACTAACATGAATTACTTTTTAAGTGTATTTTTTAAAGCTTAGTGTTACTAAAAGAGCTATAATATACTTCTAAAACTCTTTATTTAATCCTTAAATAAATATACTCTTTTTTATATTTTTATTTAGCTGATTACTTTTTACTAGTAGTAACTTCTTATTAAACTCTATATAGTATTCTCTTACTAACTTTTTTTTCTATTTCATGCTTTATAGCTTGTTTAGAGACTTTTATCTTTAATACTAGTCTTTAAACTAAGAGTCCATAACACTTATATTACTTTAAAAATAGTATTATTTTTTTAATTAGAGAGTTATAAAAAAACAGTTTATACTACTTATCTTTTAAATATTAAAAGAGATAATCTATCTGTTCTTTCTCACTATCTATATAGTATTTATTAAATTATAATTTAACTTTAGTTTAATACTTAAACATAAAGTAAAGAGACCGTGTGCCATTAAATATAAGAGATTCAGAAAAATTAAATAGTTTAACTATTAGTTTAATTACTAGTTATGGTATTAGTATAAAGGAAATTACTAGTATTATTATTAAAACTTATAAAAATAGCCTTAATAGGGAATTATAACCTTCTAGTGTAGTTAACTTTTTAGATATTATTTATAATATATTTATAATCTCCTTAAGTGAGGTGCTGTTACTGGTTTTATTTATTAAAAATAAAACTTTCCCTTTATCACGCTAAGTAAGGTAGTTATTAAGTTTAATTTCTATTTAACTTATTATTATTTTAATAGCTAAGACTTTTAACTCTTATAAAGTAAGTAACTAGCGTAGTTTGTGGTTAATCTATTTATTATTATATTCTACATCAAGCAGGTTTATCACTTAGGCTATTAGTATAAATACTAAGTAGTTATTAGTATTTATTAATACTTACTATACTACTAAATAGCTTTTTTAAATACTGGAGAGCCTTTTACTTTTCTATAAAATTAATTATACTACCAGAGGCCTCTCAGCCTCTTATAAGAAATAAAATTAATTAAATCTAAATATAAGAATCCAGGCCAATAATAGTAATTAGGTGTAAATAAAGTGGATTTAATAAAAAGTTAATTATGTATACTATAGAGACTTAATAGTTAACCTCTACTAAATCACTAAAGTCACGTAATTATATATAAAGTTAAAGCTAAAATAACTATTTTAGTTAACTATTTTAAACTCTAGCCTATTATAATTGTCGCTATATTATGAAAGAATTTCTCTAGTTATATAATTTAAAAAGTTAGCTTTTAAAATAGTCTTATAGTTAGAATTAAATTAGGCTAGTACTAGTTCTAATATAAAGATTTTTTTTAGCTTATTAAATACTACCTGCTCTTTATTAGTCTATTAGAATAATATATTATTTATAAGTCTTATAAATGGAGCAGCGATTTCTGAAAAAGACTTAATAAACTAATAATAGAAATTTATAAATCTAAGGAAGCTTTTGATTTCTTTTATAGTTATTAGAAGCTACTATTTAGTAATTACTTTTATTTTAATAGGATCTATTCAAATTCCTTGTCCTACTTTAATAATAAACCCTAGATATTTCGTGCTCTTGGTTTTGAATTTGTATTTCTTAATATCTAGATATAAACCTATAGTATTAAGTTTCTTTAGTATTAGATTAATTTACTAGTAATACTCTTTTAGTAAGCTTAAAGAGTAAATAAGTATATTATTAAAAAAAGCTAAATAGAACTTATTAAGATATTTTTATAGAGTCTAGTTTATATACTATTAAAATATACTAAAGGCTTTTACTAGTCTAAAAGGTATAACTAGCTATTTAAAGAGTCTAAATCTTATATAAAAAACCGTTAGCTATTTATCTCTTTCTGTAATATAAATTTTATAAAAGGCTATTAAAATATTAAACTTAATATATTATTTTATCTTACTAATCTAGCTAAGCGTTTTATAGATTAGAGGAAGAGAGTATTTATTTTTCTTAGAAATTTTATTAAACGTGTGGTAGTTAATATAAAAGTAAAAACCTCTACTAAGCTTATATATAAATAGTATTAAAACTATAGCTAGGAAGTTACTTATATAAATAAAGTCTTTTTCTAGTAATAGTATTAACTCTTTTTATAGTACTAGTAATTCCTCTTTTAATATATTATATAGCAGTTCTTATAGGACCTTAAGGTCCTTTTTATTAAATTTTTTAAGTTTAATATAATAGTCTATTTTAGGACCTTGTAGTGGTGAGAGCTTATTTACTTTTTTCTCTAAAAATAGCTTTAAGTACTTCTAATAAACCTTAGAAAGTAGTATTCTAGAATCTAGCTTTAATTTAAACGCTAAGGTTTTTTAAATGTCTACTAATAATACTATAAAAATACATATCTTATTTATTTATTTTTTAATTTAGTTATTTATATTAAAAAAGTAGCTATGCTAATCTCTATTAGCTTTTATTAATATAATTTCTTCTTTTTCTTACTATAAACTCTTATTCTTAAAGTATAAATATAAAATGATTTCTTTACTAGTGTGATTATAATATTATTTTAATTTATCTAAAGTTTATCTAAAATAAAATTAAACCCAAGCGCGTTATTAATAACATATATATAAATTTATTTAATATATTCTTTAATATTAAAATTAATTTATATAACCTAAGTAACCCTTTTAGGTTTTCTATATACTCTAATAATCCTTTATAAGGCTATATTAATATGTGTTAAATAGACTTTAGTAGTAAAAATAAAGCTTATAAAATTATAACATAAATATCTAGTATTAATCATTATGTATGCGATATTTATCTAGTTAATTAATAAATATATAATAATAAAATTTATATTTATATATATATTTCAAAACTTCTATTATTCTTTTTATAATATTATTTTATCTATTTTAGCTAAAGGCCTCTGTTTATGACTGTAAGTAAAAGCTATTCTTTTCTTAATACTTTTTTTTTTCTTCTTTATCTCTATCTTCTTTGTCTCTTTTATTAGTATTTATTTATTTAGTTTTTATTAATATTATAGTAGCTAGGCGCGATTAATTTACTCTTATATATTTATATTTATTTTTTATATAATTAGAAGAATTATATTAATAATAGAGGTTTTACTTATAGCGCTAGTTAAATTCCTTTTAGCTTATTTAAAGTATTTTAGATTAATTATCCTATAGCTTTACTACCTCTATATATATAAATATTACTTTTTAATTTATTAATTCAAGCATTAATACGGATAGCGTTATATAGATAGTTATAATAGTTTTATAATTACTTAATATAATTTATATAAGATTATTACTGACATGAATTACTTTTTAAGTATACTCTTTAAAGCTTAGTATTACTAAAAGGGCTATAATATACTTCTAGAGCTCTATATTTAATCCTTAAGTAAATATACTTTTTTTTATATTTTTATTTAGCTAATTACTTCTTACTAGTAGTAGTTTTTTATTAAACTCTATATAATATTCTCTTACTAACTTCTTTTTCTATTTTATGCTTTATAGCTTGTTTAGAGACTTTTACCTTTAATACTAGTTTTTAAACTAAGAGTCTATAAACGCCTATATTACTTTAAAAGTAGTATTATTTCTTTAATTAGAGAGCTATAAAAGAATAGTTTATACCACTTATTTTTTTACATACTAAAAGAAACAGTTTATCTATTTTTTCTTACTATTTATATAGTATCTATTAAATTGTAACTTAGCCTTAGCTTAATGCTTAAACGTAAAATAAAAAGACTATATACTATTAAATATAAAAGGCTTAGGGAAATTAAATAGTTTAATTACTAATTTAATTACTAGTTATAGCGTTGGCATGAAGGGAGTTACTAGTATTATTACTAAAACCCATAACAATAGCCTTAATAAAAAATTATAACCTTTTAGTATAGTTAGTTTCTTAAATATTACTTATAATATATTTATAATTTTCCTAAATGAGGTGCTGTCGCTAGCTCTATTTACTAAAACTAAAACTTTTCTTTTATTATATTAAATAGAATAGTTATTAAGTTTAACTTCTACTTAGCTTATTACTACTTTAATAGCTAGAACTTTTAACCTTTATAAAATAAGTAACCGGCATAGTTCGCGGCTGATCTGTTTATTATTATATTCTATATTAAGTAAATTCATCACTCAAGCTATTAGTATAAATACTAAGTAGTTATTAGTATTTATTAATACTTATTATATTACTAAATAGCTTTTCTAAATACTAGAGAGCTTTTTATTTTTTTATAAAGTTAATTATACTACCAGAAGCCTCTCAGCCTTTTATGAGAAATAAAGTTAATTAAGTCTAAATATAAGAATTTAGGCTAATAATAGTAATTAAGTATAAATAAAATAGACTTGATAAAAAGTTAACTATATATACTATAAAGATTTAATAGTTAACTCTTATTAAGTTACTAAGGTTACGTGGTTATGTATAGAGTTAAAGCTATAATAATTATTTTAATTAACCATCTTAAGCTCTAGCCTATTATATTAAAAGAATTTAGACTATTTCTAAATATTTTTTAGAAAACTAGTTATTACTATTACACTCTAGAAATTTATCTTATTATTAATAAGTTTATTAAAAGATTTATAGGTTAAGTAAAAGAGATAGTAAATATACTCTTAAAGCTAATACCTAAAAGATTTAAAATATAGGTATTAAGTAATAAAGGCTATATACCTAATTAGTTATTTTATTTTAAAGGATTTGCTAAAAGCTAAGGCCTATATAAGCTAAATATATATTAAATAAAATAAAAAAGCTTTACTCTTACAAAGGTAGTAATATTAGATTTTTTATTAAAAAAATAAAAAGAAAGATCTTCTTTAAGTAGTAATTACTATATAATTTAGATAAATAATTTATTTACTTTAATCAAGCTATTAAAACAGCTACGCTAAGAAGGGATTAGAGATATAGAAACTATTTATACTATTTATACAAAGTATAAAAAAGATCTTAATAAAAAAACTTAAAAAAAGATTTAAAAGAAGACTTAAAAGGTAACTTAAAAAGAGACTTAAAAGAAAACTTAAAAGGAGACTTAAAAGGAGACTAAAAAGTCTACTAAAAACTTAAAAAATGCTAGTTAAAATAATGAAAATCTTAGTTAAAGTCTTAACTCTTAAATATCTTAAAATCTTCTTACTCTAGAGCTTTTAATAAATGTAGAAAGTTTAAAAAACTTTATTTAAAACTCCTAGAGTTCTAGCTAAAATCTCTAGTGTTTAAATAAATATTAAGTTCTTATAAGAAAGGCAGCTAAAGCTCTAGAAAATCTTAAAATTTAACAGAAAAATAGTTAACTTTTTAATTAAAATAAGTAGTTTTTTAGCTAAGTACTTACTTAGGTTTTTAACTAAGATTTAAGCTAAAAGACTACTTAAGGAACTCTTTTTATATTTTTAAATTCAACTTTAGAGAACCTTTAGAAGCTAGATAAAAAGCTAAAGAAAAATATAATTAACTAATTAAAAAAGTACTTTTCTTATAAACTTATAAATATTAAGCTTTATTATACTAATAACCTATAGTAAGGAGAGCTATACTATAATTTTTTAAAAAATAAAGCTATATTATAAATAACTTAAAAAAATATTTAAGTAGTTCTATTTACTAGTACTATTACTAAGCTAAAGAAATTTATTAAAAAAGAATAAAAGAAACTAGCTAAAATAGCTACTAATACTAAGTATACAAGACTTATTTTTAAAAACTTAGTAGTAAAAGTCCTTAAAATTCTACTATTTATTAACTTATATAATTACTATATAAATATTATAAATTAATTTAATTAAAGTACTTTTTATTATTCTACTTAAAGAGTAAAAAGAAAGACTTAAAAGTCTCTTTAGTTCTTTTTATTTAATTTAGTTTTTTATAATTACTACTAGCTTTCATCTTTTTTTAGTTAACTTAATATAAAAAGAGAGAATTATAAGAAGTTTCTTAAAAGCCTTTTAAAAACCTTATTTAATGTATTAAAAAGGCCAGTTAATAGTAGCTTTTATATACTTTTAATAAAAAATAATTATATTAAAAAGAAAGAATATAAATATGTATTAATTAAGATTAAAAATAAAGTTAAAACTTACTTAGCATATACTACTATTAGCTAGAAAAAAAAGTCTCTTAATAAGTTTAATTCTAATATACGTCAGCATACACTAGAAATAAAGTTTAGATATAAGTTATATTAAATACTATTTTATAATATAGGAGAATGCTGGAATGAGCACTTAAAATAGGTTAAATTAGTAAAATCTATTACCTAGAACACTATACATTTAAATTTAAAGCATTTAAAGTCTTAATTTAAGCACAGTATTATATAGTTAACTATCATAAAAATCTCGAGTTTTTTGATTTTCCCGAGCGGATTACATAACACAAATCTGGCATCTCTAATTGGCTGATTTGTTGTTAGCGAACGCACGGGGCGCGACGGCCATTTCAGCAGTGCATGGGATAGCTTAGAGTGTGGCTAGCGAAAGTAGTAGTTTAGACAGTTTCTGTAATCTTTGAAAGCCGTGTTAAGCTAAGGCTTATGCGGCAGAGTGTCTGCTAAGCGCGACAGGGGCCACCACGGGGTAAAAGTCCGCAGCGTGCAAAAACCGGAAGCCGATTGTGCACAGCACTGTAGGAATGTGATGTTGGAAAATGCCGGAGTTAATTTTTAGCTTCGTTGAAACCGCCGAGCATCTCCTCGGAGCAATTTAGGTCCTTGCCAAGCCGCAACGTCTGATTGATAAGGCGAAATTCCTGAATTACGTTTCCTTGCCGACATCGAACATTTCCCCGGAGATATAGCTCTTCCCACTCATTCTCCCGCACCATCACGCTACCTTTGGAGTCGCAACGCTGTCGGGATTTGAAACGCCCAATGATATGCACATAGCAGCCAGGGACGTGCAGGACAGGCCTGCTTTTCCCAGTGGGATATGACCTACATGTAAATTGAGGACTCTACAATTGGCTCGGTCGCTCGATGCCACGGCAATCATGCTGCCAGAAAATGGCCTAGCAGTCCGGAAATCTGGAGAAGTATAGTTCCTTGAGAATCGGCCGTTGGATTGGATAGCATTCCGGATCTGTCCTCCCTCAGAATGTTTATCTTGTCGGAATTCCGAAGTCTTCTCTTGATATCCTGGGTTGCATTTCTACTCTTCCCGAGTCGTCCCTTCTATCTTATCACCATCACCACTCGTGCTTGTTAACAATTAGCTTTGTCCCGAGTCTAGGAAAAAGTGGACGATATGGCTACTATCGACGAGGTGCAATCAGAGCCTAATAACAGGAAAAGGGTTGTGGTTGTCGGACTGGGAATGGTTGGAATTGCTTTCAGGCGAGTTTATTGCCACATAGTACTCTTTCTTTCTCTGGCCAGTTCTAACAAGTACGGGTAGTGAAAAACTTCTGAAGTTAGATGGAAAGAGGAGAGAGTACGATGTTGTCATCATTGGGGAGGAGCCCCATCTAGCCTACAACCGAGTCGGCCTTACGAGCTACTTCCAGCACCGAGAGGTGGAACGACTATATATAAAACCGGAGGAATGGGTAAGAGACTGCTGACTAAACGAAAGTCTTATATTTACCATATCTAGTTCAAATCGATGCCAAAAGGATCCCTCAGTTACAGCCTGAATACGGTTGTCACAGAGATCAATTCTGAGAACAAAACAGTGAAAACAGCCAAAGGCGACAAGTTTAACTATCATATATTGGTTCTAGCCATAGGTTCTACGGCCATTCTTCCACGCGCAATTCCCGGACACGACGCGACGGGTGTGTTCGTCTACCGAACCATCGAGGATCTTCAGAACCTCATTTCATTTTCCGCCGCAAAGAAGGGTAAAGGTCAAAAGGGAATCGTGATCGGTGGAGGACTTCTCGGCCTGGAGGCTGCAAAAGCAATGCTAGATCTGGAGGTGTACGAAAAAATCACGGTGATTGAAGCGATGCCTTATGTGCTTGGTCGCCAGCTTGATAGCGATGCGGGAATGATGGTTGTTGAGCAGGTGAAAGATTTGGGTGTTGATGTGGTCTTAGGAAAGATGGTCAGCAAGCTCACTACGGCCGAGAACGGCAACGTCACTGGAGTCCAGTTCAAGGACGGCGATGAGGTGGAAGGCGCCTGCGTATGTTTCGCAGTAAGTTCACCTACATTTATCATGCACTCGGAACCTGAAGTGCAACACAGATTGGGGTCAGAGCTAGGGACGACCTGGCTAAGCAGTCTGGCATTCAATGCCACGAACGAGGAGGAATCCTTGTTAGCGACGACTTGCAGACCTCAGCGAATGACGTTTACGCGATTGGCGAATGCGCGAATTGGAAAAATATGTGCTATGGCTTGGTCGGCCCTGGATATGAGATGGCTGACCTTCTTGCCTTTAACTTGACAGAAGGAAGGATTCATCAACAGCCAAGATCCTTCACCGACCCTGACCTAAGCACTAAGTTGAAGCTTCTGGGAGTCGAAGTCGCCAGTTTTGGAGACTGCTTTGCCGATGTTTTTGGTCCCAAGTGGTTGCCAGACGGAGCGTCAGGATCAGATAAGAAGGGCCAAGTCAAGGCCCTGACTTACAAAGATCCATTCGGTCAGGTCTACAAGAAATATCTGTTCACTCTGGACGGAAAGTATTTACTCGGTGGGATGATGATGGGCGATGCGAAAGACTATGTCAAACTTTTAGCAATCACCAAGCAACATAAGCAGCTCGAAGTTCCTCCGGGAGAACTGATGATTGGAAAGTCAGGAGGCGATGAAGCCGTTGATGTCCTGTATGACGCCCGCAACCCTCCGGTATTGCCATCTTTTTAACTATTTCTATAGACCCGACGACGCACAGATTTGCTCTTGTAACAACGTCACTAAGAAGGACATTACTACGGCGATCAAAGAGAGCTCATGTAAGAGCGTTGGCGATGTGAAATCGTGCACCAAAGCCGGAACAAGCTGTGGAGGCTGCTTACCACTTGTCCAGAGCATCTTCAACAAGACAATGGCGGAAAGTGGCGAGGAGATTCAAAACCACTTGTGTCCCCATTTCAAGTACTCTAGAGCAGACCTTTTCTATACGGTTATGGTTAAGAAGCTCAAGTCATTCGAAGTTATCATGGCCGAATGCGGCACGCCGGGCTCGCTAGGATGTGAAGTCTGCAAGCCGGCGATTGCTTCTATATTGGCTTCTCTGTTCAACAGCCATATTCTTGATCCGAGTCGAAAAGGTCTCCAGGATACCAACGACAAATTCCTTGCCAATATCCAACGTAATGGTACCTTCTCCGTGGTCCCCCGCGTTCCCGGTGGTGAAATTACTCCCAAGAAGCTAGCTGTTATTGCTAGGGTCGCCGAGAAATATAACCTGTACTGCAAGATTACAGGAGGGCAAAGAATCGACATGTTCGGTGCTAAGAAGCAGGATCTTCTGGCTATTTGGACCGAATTGATCGAAGACGGTGGGATGGAGAGTGGACATGCTTATGCCAAGGCGTTGCGGACGGTGAAGAGCTGTGTAGGCACTACTTGGTGCCGATTCGGAATTGGAGACTCTGTGGGCATGGCGGTACGGATCGAGGAACGTTACAAGAGCATCCGAGCCCCACACAAAATCAAGGGGGCTGTTTCTGGGTGTGTACGAGAGTGCGCAGAGGCGCAAAATAAGGATTTCGGGTTAATCGCAACGGAAAGGGGATTCAACATCTTTGTCGGTGGAAACGGAGGAGCTAAACCCCGGCACTCAGAGCTCCTAGCAAAGGATGTCCCTGTTGACGACGTGCTACCTATCCTGGATCGGTATCTGTTATTGTACATTCGTACTGCTGACCGACTTCAACGGACTGCAAGATGGATCGAAGGTCTTCCAGGTGGTATTCAATACCTACGAGAGGTGATTCTGGACGACAAGCTCGGAATCTGCTCGGAACTGGAGAAACAAATGGGGGAGCTAGTTTCCTCCTACTTCTGCGAGTGGACTGAAACGATCAAAAACCCTGAACGACAGAAACAGTTCCAACAGTTTGCCAATGTCAATGAGACAGTGGACTGGGTGGAACCAATGACGGAGCGCGGACAACAGCGCCCATCGAACTGGCCAAAGGAACCAGCCAAGGTCGACTTCAACGTGACATGGAGCAGCTTGTCCTGGCAGCCAATTGTGAAGGCGTCGAAATTCCGAGACCTCCATACAGGCGACAGCCAGCAAGTCAAGCGTGGAGGAACTCAACTCGCTATTTTCAAAATCCGTGGGAAGTACTACTGTACTCAACAAATGTGTCCACACAAACGCGCATTCGTGCTGTCTGACGGACTCATCGGCGAAGGGAATAACAAACTTTGGGTTTCATGCCCGCACCACAAACGTAATTTCGAACTATCAGGACCTGATGCTGGAAAGTGTGGAAATGACGATATGCATATTGCCACCTTCGCGGTCGAAGAAAGGGATGATGGCTGGATATACGTGCAACTACCCCCCGTCGAGGAGTTAGATAAGGCACTTGGCACCGAGAAATGGAAAGTTAAGAGTGGGGAGACCCCTGGTCAGTTTGACAAACTGGATGAAAAGCTCAGAATGAAAGGGGGCAGAAAAGGTCAGAGAATAAATGGAGATCTCAAAGGGAGAGCAAGCGGTGTTGCGAAAGAGAATGACGGCCTTGATTGGTGATTGCTTTTGATGCAGGTTTTCGGCCCTTTGGGGGGCTGCACAGTACTAGTACATGTTTTTCAATGCTCTAAAAGAATAAGAAGTTAAACAAAAATTGGGGGCGTGATTATTGCGATCCAGTGTAGGGCACCGATACAGCCGATATCTATCGACCAGGTATCGGCAAATCAGTATATCGATCCACGATATTGAAGCCTGAGGCAACCTCGAATTTGTGGCCTCTAGTTGTATGGATTACTTTGTAATGCGGATTTTGAATCACCCTGGGCAGCAAAATTCGTGGGCGGGCGGCCACTGAGCTTTAAATTAACCGAGGCAGATAATTCGAAGATGCATCACCAAACAGCAGTCTCGATGCGCTCTCTATTATATTCTACTGCTAATTATATTGGAAGGGCAGTTCTGAAATGCGTTTTCTGATTTCCTCCATTGATATTTTGTCCCATTCCTCCTAAAAGATCCTTTAAGCTCCTGGAGTGACCTGTATCCCCTCTCTCCGTGCTCTCTGCTTAATGATATTCCAGATGCCCACAATTAAGTTTTAATCAGGGATATAAGCGGGGCATACCATGCATGTAATCCAGTTTTCATCTTTTGTGTGCCGGCGGATGTTATACTGGGCTTTTATGCGATGAGAAGGTTCATTACCCTCTGGTGTACGTAGTCTCTCCTCTTATATCCGAGCTTCTTAAAGCACCTAGATGTACTCTAGAAGCAGCTCTTCATTATAGTACATTTGAGCCATTGAATTGCACTTGGAGTAACATCCATTTCTGGAAGACTGGAAGATTCCCACTCACCTGGTCTTCTATGATACGTCTCATCTGAATCATACTTGGAACAACGAGGTGTCCTAGGATGTTTCCGAGATTTCAGCTCCTCAACCAATGCTCATCATTATACAACCCCAAAGGTCCCTTGTAGTTCCAAGAGATAATTGCTGCAAAGTGAAGAATAGGCATTTCAAGCTCCTTCTTCCTATGTATATTCTCATGATATGTCTTGTCCCTCTTTCTCGGAGTACCCCTTGTGAGCAATTGAGTCTACCTTTATATGGCTCTTATCTATGAAGTACACAAAGTTCCAAAAGCAATGAATTAGCCTGTCTCCATGCTCATTCCCACATATGACTATGTGCGTCTTATTCTCTATGAAAATCACATTTGTAATAGCCATCAGGCACATACTTGCACCATTTGTGCATTCCTTCAGGTTTCTCAACAGTTCTCCTATGAAAATTAAGATTATAGTGCTTAATTTGTCGTTATAAAGCCTGGCGTCTAACAGGGTTCTGTTTGGCATGTAAGAGCAGTGGTAGGTGATTATCTGTGATATATTGCAGTTTCTGAGATGATCCGATTGGTTTCTAGTTCGTCGGTATGCAGGAGAGCCTTGTTGGCGTCATTTCTAGAGCCACCTTTCTGCTGTTCGGGGCGTAATATCCAGACATTTTTGATTCAGCGCTTCCTTCAAGCTTCTTCAGCGTGTTTTGGTATTACATACATAGAAAATCTCACCGGATGCATGTCGCTCTTGTTGTACCAGCGCTGGTGATACTTCTATATCGTGTTACTGCTAATGCTCCTATTGTTTCGCTCCATCACAGATCATTTTTGTGCTTTGGACTAATTTTTTTACATTCGTAAGACGTACTCTCTTAATTACATGTAGTGTAACATACCGATTAGTTTATAATTAGGTTGCTTTTCTACCTTTGCACTACACTTAGTTATAGTAAAACGAATTTTCTTAAAAGTTATTAAATTAGTAAAAATTAAGTAGTTAATCTACAAATATTGCTTTGAACTAATTTATTAAATATATAAATATATAAATATATAAATATATAAATATATAAATATATAAATATATAAATATATACATATATACATATATATATATATATATAAAATTAAAAAAACAGTAGTAATTAATAATTATAAAAAAGACTCTATAAGCAAAAAACGTGGAAAAACTAAAAAAAGTAAAAAAAAAAATAAAAAAACAAATTTTTAAAAAGTACTTATAAAGTTTAGAAATTATTTATATAGTTAACTTTATACTAACTATATAATTTAGTACTTTAATACTAGCTACTTAATAGAAGTTTAAAAAGTACTTAAATAAACTAATTAAAAAATAGTAAAAAAAAAAAAAAAAATTTCTTTTTACATTACTTACTTTTTTCTTAGAAATGGTTTTAATTTCTTAAGTTTTATAAGAAAAAAGAGTTTTATTA
Organism: Zopfia rhizophila CBS 207.26; assembly: GCA_010093925.1. Lineage (NCBI taxonomy): Eukaryota > Fungi > Ascomycota > Dothideomycetes > Zopfiaceae > Zopfia > Zopfia rhizophila. The sequence goes on from ML994610.1 coordinate 5,232,816, forward strand.
TATTAGTTTTTTATTATATAAACAGTAAAAACTTATTAAGTTATTATTAATATAAGTAAATATAATTTCTATATTTTACTATACTAAACTTTTAAAAACTTTTAATAAAACTTGTTATAGTAACTATTTATAATACCTTATAAAAGTCTTTTAAGTAAGCTTTTTTTATAACCTTTTTTATTATATATTTACGTACTAGTTACGTGATAGCATATAGACCTTATTCTAAATATTTCTATTCATAATCTATTTTATTCTTCTTCTTTTCTTTATATAATGTTTTGAACTATTATTTGGTATTATATATAGTAACTAATTAATACTTTTTTTTAAGCTTTTAATTTTTTATATATAGTACTTTTATAACACTACGTTACATTACTAACTTCCTAATAAAATAGATAATCTAGAACTTATTAAAATTCTTAGAAATCTTATTTCTTAACTTTTGACTCTAAAGGTAAGTAATAAATTACTTATAAAAACTTTAGTTAAATAAAAAATTTACAACTAAGAAAGCATAAAAGTTCTTTATAAAGAACTTTATAAATTAGAGTAAGTATTTATTTGCCTAGTTCTTACTATTACTATTTTCTATATTAATAAAAGTCTAGTTTTTACTACTAGTATATTTGGAAATAGCTTAAGTTTTATGAACTTAATACTTATAGTAACTCTAGCTATATTTTTTTTTACTAATTTTATTAAAATAATTACTTAACTCTTCTACCTTCTCTAGCTAATATTTTAAATTATAAATATTTATTAAATAACTATATAATAAGCTAATAAGAAATAAAAACTAGTATTTAACTAAATAAGTTTATTTTTACTATACTATTAACTACCTACAAAAAAAAACTTTTAATTTAGTAAGATTATTTTAATTAAATACTATATAAAGTCTTATAAACTTACTTAAAAGTATTTATAAAAATCTAAACTAAAAGGCTCCTACGTAAAGAAAGTTGGTCTATATAAGCTAAAAAGACTAAAGCTTTTTTTCTTTTTTTATAGAATTTTATAGATATATTTAAGAATTTAAATGAAATAATCTTGCTTTAATTACGTACTTAATAAAAGCTTTCTATTCTAATCTTTACTATGCTTTAATTAAAGTTAATTTCTTCAATAATCTCATTAAATATATAAATATAATTATTAAATATTATAATAATATGCTTATATTAGCTCTAAAAGAAAACTAATACAACTTATATTATTTAATTATAAGACTAGAAACTATACTATAAAAAGACTTTAACACTATAAAAATTAATACCATAAACTATACTTCTTTTTATTTAGCTAAAAAAGAAAAACGCGTTTAAAAGAATTTTTATTTTAAATATAATAAGTATAGTTACTTTATTTAAAATTACGGTTTTTTTTATCTAAACTTTAATTTAATAGTCTACTTTAAAGAGACGATTTTTACTGTTTTATTTATTTTTATTTAGTTTTAATAGATTTTATAGTTAGAAACTTAATTAATAACCTAGACTTAACTTATTAAAGTTTTGTTTTAGAGATAAATTACTCTCTAGAATACTTTTAATACTAGATTTTTATTAACTTATAAACCTTTTACCTAATAACTAACTTTTAAAACTATTAAGTAAATATTTTGTATATTATTTAATAAAATAACTTATTTTACTTTATTACTACTTTAATTAATACTAGAGTAACTAGTATAGGTTAGATTAGTAAATCTATAGTTAGTATTTAAAAACTCTATTTTTTACTACTTTTATACGTTCTATATTCTACTAGTTTTAATAGAAAATAACTTAAAAAAGATTATATTTTACATACTACTAGTATAACGTATTTCATGGGCGAGCTGAACAAACGGGCGAGCTGAACACTTTACCAAGACCCCAACACTACTCTGATCCACAGTACTATTATGCCACCCACCAACCTAAAATCGATTTCTCAAGAAGCTAGAATACAGCTTGCTATCCAGGCTCTCGATCTAGGCCAAATATACGGCCTCCGAAACGCTGCACGCATCTATAATGTACCCCTCACGAGCCTAAAGATGCGACGCGACGGAATCACCTCACGACGCGATACCACGCCCAATTCGATGAAGCTTACGGTTTCTGAAGAGGAGGCGATAAAGAAGTACATTCTTGAGCTGGATTCAAGAGGATTTGCCCCTCCGCTCAATGCTGTTCGAGAGATGGCCAACAAACTCCTGGCTGAGCGAGGGATGAGCCTAGTAGGCATGAATTAGCCACACACCTTCGTCAAGCGTACGCCAGGGATTCAAACGAAGTACAATCAGAAGCTTGATTATCAGCGTTATAAACAGGAAGAACCAGCGATTATACAAGGCTGGTTCGACCTTGTACGTAACGTGAAGGCCAAGTACGGTATACAGGACAAAGACACCTACAACTTTGACGAATCCGGCTTCCAGATGGGCATAATAACTTAGCAGAAGGTTGTTACAGGCTCTGAGAGATGGCATCGACCAAAGGCCCTCTAGCCAGGCAATCGTGAGTGGGTTACAATAATCCTGGCTATTAGCACACTAGGGTACGTGATTCCACCCTTTATTATCTATAAGGGTAAGAATCACCTCTCTGCCTGGTACCAGGAACTCAGTATACCGCGTCAATGGCAATTTGGTGTCTCTAATAATGGCTGGACAACTAATGAGCTTGGTCTCGCGTAGTTGAAGTACTTTAATGAGTGTATAAAGGAGCGTAGTGTTGGCGCGTACCGTTTGTTGATTATTAATGGCCATAAGAGCCACAACTCTCTTACATTTATAGAATACTATAAGGAGAATAAGATTATTACTTTATGTATGCCGGCACACTCATCACACATCCTATAGCCACTAGATGTGGGTTGTTTTTGGCCTTTGAAGAGGGCCTATAGACGCCAAGTTAAGAAGCTAATGCGCAACTGATTTAACTATATTACTAAACTAAAGTTCTTACCAGCCTTCCGCGACGCGTTTAACGTATTAATTACTAAGAGTAATGTTTAAGAAAGCTTTCGAGGCGCTAGCCTAGTTCCATTTGATCTAGATAAGGTGATATTAAAGCTTGATGTTTAATTACGCATGCCTATACTACCTATCAACACAGAGGTCACCTGGCAGTCAAAAACCCCAAAGAACTATCGTGAATTTGGGTCGTAAATGAAGCTAATTACTGATAAGTTGGGTAGCTTTCTCTTATCTTTGAAGGATAGATACCAGCAGCTTATTAAAGGCACTCTCGTAATAGCTTAAGAGATAGTGCTTATATGTAATTGCGTTATTAAGCTTAAAGTAGTTAACGAGACTATATCTTAATAGAAGCAGCGTAAAAGAAAGCGTATCTAGAAAGGAGAAGTACTTAGCTTTAGTACTAGCTAGGATAAATCCACTAAGAATCCTACTACTACAAGTTCTAGTAGTAAGAAGAGTTATAGTAAGGTAAGAATAAATAGGACTAAACTAACTTAAAGGCGCTGTGGTAACTACAGTAGGATTAGACATAACACTTAAACATACGAAATTAATAAAGATAGTACTATAGAATCTAGCAGTAATGAAAATAGTACTATAACTAATAGTACTATTAAGTAATGGTACTATAAATAATAGTACTTTAATAGGGTCTTGGTAAAGTGTTCAGCTCACCCGTGAAATACGTTAACTCTCTATTATATAAATTATATTAAGAAGATTTATCTCTATGTAATAGCTATAAAAAAATTTAAATTAATTTTTATCTAATTTTAAATAAAAAAGTATAAAGTTAACTTTAACTATAATATATAAAAACTATTTTTTAATATTTTTTATTATTAGGTTTACTACTTGTGTTGGTTTTAATTACTAATATTTTTAAAGAAATCTATTAACTATATAAAGAACTTTCTAGTAAAGCTTTTACTAAAAGGCTTTTATTTTAATATTATTTACTTACTTTATTTCTAAACTTACTCTTTAAAATTACTACTAACTATTTAAGCATAATATAATAACTAGTTAACTAAAATAAACTATTAATTATAAGAATCTAGTATCTACTTAAAAGACTTTCTAGTAAACTATTTTCTAAAAGGCTTTTATTTAAAAGCTAAATTTATATCTAAACACGTAAATTTAATACTAAGTTAAATAAGAACTTTATAAAAAAGCCTTTTTTTTAAGGCTTTAAAAATCTCTTAATAAAAGGTTTACTAAAAGAGTTTTATTAGAAGCTTAAATTTAATCTAAAAATAGATATTTATTTAATAAAAATAGTGCCTCTTACTTAGCTTACTTAAAAATATAAGTATAAAATCTTTACTATTTTAATAGCTAATATTAATAAAACTTTAGCTTTAAAATTTTTCACTAATTTATTTATAAAGGTTTTAGGAGAATATTATAATATACTAAGAATTTTTTTATATAAAAAAGCTAATAAGCTATTTAAATACTAGCTTTATAATTATAAAATTATTTTTAAGAATAAAAAGCAACCTAGATTTAAACTTTTTATAAAATATTTTAGAATAAATTTAAAGTTTTTAGAAAGTATTTTAATAAACACCTTACTAAAAAATTTATTAAGGTAAGTTTTTTTGTAGTATTTTCTTTTATTATCTTTATAAAGAAACTTAATAAAAGTATTTAATTTTATATAAATTACTAAATTTTAAATGTTATTACTATTAAGAACTACTACTTAATTCTATTAATCTAAGAAATTCTATTTTACCTTAGTAATGTAAAGTACTTTATAAAGCTTAATATTATCTTAGTTTTTAGCTACTTTTATATTATAAAAAAAATAGGTAACTACTTTTTAAATTTAATATGGCTTGTTTAAGTATTTTATTATATTTTTTAAACTAGTTAACACATTAAGCACTTTTTAATATTATATAAATAATATTTTTTAGCTATACTTTAATATATTCTGTACAGCCTATATTAATAATATTCTAATTTATAGTAACTTTTTATAGAAATACTAGTAATATATAAAATAGATTTTAAAAGGTTTAGAAAAAGCTAGCCTATAACTTAATATTAATAAATATGAATTCTATTAAGAATAAGTTACATTTCTTAAGTACATTATTTCGACAAAGAGAATTAGTATAAATCTAAATAAAATAAAGAATATTCTTAATTAAGAAAACCTTTATAATGTAAAGAATATAAGAGTGTTTCTAGAGTTTACTAATTTCTACTAATAATTTATTAATAATTTTTTCTATATTATAGCTTTACTTATAGCTCTAATAAAAAAGAATAATTAATTTAAATTTAACAATACTTATTAGAGTATATTTAAAATTTTAAAACTTATATTTATAACTACTTTAATTTTTTAATATTTTAACTTAGAATTACTAATTATTATAAAAACTAACTTCTTAAACTACGTAACTACTAGTATACTTTTTTAGAAAAATAAATAAAGTAAATTAAAACCTATTATCTACTTTTTAAAAAAGCTAGATTTTACTAAATATAACTATAAAATTTATAATAAGAAATTACTAGCTATTATACGTTGTTTTAAATAATAGAGATTTAAACTAAAAAATGCTATCTTTTTAATCTAAATACTAAGTAACTATAAAAACTTATAATACTTTATTATTATAAAGTAGCTAAGCTACTAATAGGCCTATTAAACTAAATATTTATTTTAATTTAACTTTATAATTATATACTAACTAGGTAATTAAGAAATAAAACTAAATATTCTTATCTACTATATATAAAATACTTTAGTTTAAAAAAAAAGCTTATAAAACTTAATAATAAATACTTTTCTATTTAGAATTATTTAATAATATATTAGTATTCAACTTAACTAAAACAGACAGATATATTTAATAGATTATTAAAAATAAATATATAAATAATAAGTTTATTTAGAAAACTTTATTACTAATATAAAATAAAACTAGTTATTTTAAGAAAATTACTTTAAGTAAATGTAAAAACTAAATGAGTTAATTATACTACTATAGTTAACTAATAATACCTAATAATAATAAATTTAAAATTAAACTTTTTTAAATTACATATAATTCTCTTACTAGCGGCAATTCTAATTATAGAATTTTTTTTAAAATTATATAATACAAATACTACTAGCTTTAAATATTTAAAATAATATATTAATATAAATTTTATTATTATACATACTAAAGATTTAAAGCTTTTTGTAAAAAATACTATAGTTTTTTAAAACCTTTTTTTATTTTTAAAAAAAGATAAAAGGATATCTTTGTAGATTTTATTACTAATTTTCTAAAATCTAAAAGCTATACTAATATTAGAGTAGTAGTAAACTACTTTATAAAATATTAATATTTAATTTCTTATAATAAAATAACTATTTTAGTTATAACTTATTTTTTTTGCTATTATATATAAGTAGACCACAGTTTTCTAGAAATAATTATATTAAACTAAAAAACATAATTTATCTTTATTTTCTATAATAAACTATATAAATAATTATAAATTAAATCCTAATTGCCTTTTGCTTATTATCTAGAAACTAGTAACTAAATAAAAAATACTAATAATATAATAAAGTAAGTTTTACGTGTATATATAAACTACTAGTAAAATAACTAAATAAACTAGCTACCTTTAGTATAATTTAAAGCTAATAATATTATATTTAAATTTATAAATATTTTCTTACTTCTAGCTAACATAAGTTAATACTTTTAAATAGATTTTAAATTTTTTATAGAAATTTAAAGATATTTATACTAAGTACTATAAGCTATAAAAGCTAATTATATAATTAAAAAAATAGCTACTATTTAATAACTAGTATAAAAAGAAATAATCTGGACTTAAGCCCTTTAAAAAAAGTATATAAATAAAAAATAATTATCTACTTCTAACTACTAAATAAAAGATATAGTTTAACTTAATATATAAAATATTTAAATTAAATAACTATTTAAAAAGCTAAACTTAAAGTCTTTAGTAAAATACTATATTTTTTAAATAATTTCTCTATATATATACTAACTTAAATTTTCTAAATTCTTAAATATATATCTGTTTTCTATGTATTATTACTTTAGCCTGCTGTACCTAAATTTAAATATTTTTTAAATTAATAAAACCTATTACCTAAATCTATTACAGTTAATAGTAAAACTAAATATTATATTAAATAAATTAAAAAACTATGTCTAAACTGTAGACAGAAATGCTATAAATATCTAGTTAAATAAACTAAATATAATAACCTAATATAGGAATTTGTAAGTTGCTATTAAAATATAGCTATTATAAAAAAAATTTATTTTAAAAACCTAAACTAATTTAAATCTAATATCTAAGATAGATACTTTTTGTAAAAGCTTGAATTTAAAGAGAAAATACTATTACAATAACTATTTATAATATTTTATAAACATCTTTTAAAAAAGTTTTTTTTATAACTTTTTATATTATATATTTACATACTAGTTGCACGCTAGCGTATAGACTTTATTCTAAATATTTTTATTTATAACTTGTTTTATTCTTTTTCTTTTCTTTACGTAATATCTTAAATTATTACTTAGTATTATATATAGTAATTAATTAATACTTTTTTTTAATCTCTTAACCTTTTGCACGTAACACTCTTATAATAAAATTTAATAAAAAAATAAATAAATTAAAAAAAATATACTAATAATATTATATATAATTATTAAATAGTTTATAATATAACGTATTTTATAATTGAGCTGGATAAATAATCGAGCTGGATACTTTACTAAGACTTTAATAGTACTATTATTCACGGTACTATTATGCCACCTATTAACCTAGAATTGATTTCTTAAGAAGCTAGAATATAGCTTGCTATCTAGGCTCTTAATTTAGACTAAATTTATAGCCTTTAAAACGCTGCACGTATTTATAACGTACCTAAATTAAGTCTAAAGACGTGACGCGATGGAACTACTTCATGACGTAATATCTTACTAAATAGAATAAAACTCACGGTCTCTAAAGAGAAGGCGGTAAAAGAGTATATTTTTAAGCTAAATTTAAGAGAATTTACCCCTCTGCTTAATACTATTCAAGAGATGGCTAATAAACTACTAGTTAAATAAAGGGGAGACTTAATTAATAAACTTTAGCCACATAACTTTATTAAGCGTATACTAGGGATTTAAATGAAGTATAATTAAAAACTAGACTATCAGCATTATAAACAGAAAGAACTAGCTATTATATAAGGCTAGTTTAATCTTATACATAATATAAAGGCTAAGTACGGTATACAGGACGAAGATACATATAACTTTAATAAATCTAGCTTCTAGATAGGCATAATAATAACCTAAAAAATTATTATAGGCTTTAAGAGATAGTATTAACTAAAGGCCCTTTAGCTAGGTACTTATAAGTAAGTTATAATGATCCTAGCTATTAGCATATTAGGGTACGTAATTCCACTCTTTATTATCTATAAGGGTAAGAATTACCTTTCTGTCTGGTACTAGGAACTTAGTATACCGCGTTAATAGTAATTTAGTGTCTTTAATAATGGCTAGATAACTAATAAGCTTAGTCTTATGTGGTTAAAGCACTTTAACGCGTGTATAAAGGAGCATAGTATTAGTATATACTAATTATTAATTATTAACAGCCATAAAAGCTATAACTCTCTCGAATTCACGGAATACTATAAGGAGAATAAGATTATTACTCTATATATACCGGCACACTTATTACATATTCTGTAGCTACTAGATGTGGGTTGTTTTTCGCCTTTAAAAACGGCCTATAGGCGCCAAGTTAAGAAGCTAATATATAACTAGTTTAATTATATTATTAAACTAGAGTTCTTACCAGCTTTCCGCGACGCATTTAACGCGTTAATTACTAAGAGTAATATTTAAGAAAGCTTTTAAGATACTAGCCTAGTTTTATTTAACCTAGATAAGGTGATATTAAAGCTTGATATTTAATTACACACGTTTATACTACCTACTAACTAAGAGGTCACCTAGCAGTTAAAAACCCCTAAGAACTATTATAAATTTAGGTCGTAAATAAAGCTAATTACTAATAAGTTAGGTAGCTTATTTTCTTCTTTAAAGGATAGATACTAGTAGCTTATTAAAGGTACTCTTATAATAGCTTAAGAGATAGTGCTTATACATAATCATATTATTAAGCTTAAAGTAGCTAATAAGACTATATCTTAACAGAAGCAGCGTAAAAGAAAGTATATCTAAAAAGAAAAAGTACTTAGCTTTAGTGTTAGCTAGGATAAATCCACTAAGAACCCTATTATTATAAGTTCTAGTAGTAAGAAGGGTTATGGGAAGGTAAGAGTAAATAGAACTAAACTAACTTAAAGATACTATAGTAACTATAATAGAACTAAACATAACACTCAAACATACGAAATTAATAAAGATAGTACTATAAAATCTAGTAGTGATAAAAACAGTACTATAACTAACAGTACCGTTAAGTAATAGTACTATAAATAATAGTACTTTAATAAAGTCTTGGTAAAGTATCCAGCTCGATTGTTTATCCAGCTCGATTATAAAATACGTTATATATATATATATAATAATTTTAAGTAATATTAGTTAATAACTTATTTTTCTTATTTTATAATTAGAATTTTACTTTAATAACTAAAACATAAATATATTAATTATAATAATTATATAGTTAAAAAAACTATAACTTGTTATTATAAATATTTTAACTTACTTTTTACTTAAATAAGTATATAACTCTATATTTATTTTTTCCTTTTTTAATATATTTTTTATTATTATTTTAAACTTAAAAATATTTTGTTTTTAACTATATTAGTTATAACTATATATAAAAGTCTTTAAACATTACTTATGTCAGTAAAAATTTAAGATGTTTATAATTTTAAAATTAATACTATTTAATTTATATAAGTTATTTTATAAGCCTAAATTTTTGTGTAACAAGCTAAGTATTTTAATATTTTATTTACTAGCTTTTTACTTTGTGTATAGCTTTTATCTTTTAAGGCATAAACTCTATTAACTTATAAAAAATCTTATTTAGTAGCTTTTACTATACTTTCTTTAAAACCTTATAAAAAGCCTCATATTTCTTTTTAGAGTTATTAATTGTTTTTATTTTTAAATAAAGTTTGTATACTATCTTTAACGTATACTAAAAGTACTTAATAAAATTAAAATCTAGAAAATATAGAAGCTATTTAAAAGCTTAGATTTTATAACTTTTTAGAAATTTAACTATTTTCTTTACTATATATATAAAAGTGTTATTTTATTAAAAAATGTGCTTTAGCTAATAGTAGGAAATTAAGCTTTTTTTTAGTATTTTAATATACAAAATAATATTATAGCTTTTTGTCTTTAAAGTAGAATCTTTTTTTATAATAACTAATTTACTTTTTTTAACTTTATTATTAGAAGTTATTTAAAAGCAACTTTACACTATTAAAAAAAGGTTTTTAATATTTTTTTCTAAATTATTTTATAGGCCTATTTCTTATATAGAAAGTAGAAATATAATTTTATATTTTTACTAAAACATTATTTAATAAAGTACTTATTTAAGAACTTAATTATATGATTTTAAAAGTTAAATTTTTAGTACTTTCTAGTAAATTTAAGTTTTAATTTAATTATCCTAGTAGTTAGCTTAGGTCTATTTTTATATTTAAATTTATAAAAGTCTTTAGTTTTAAGTATATAATAAACTATAATCTAGCTTACATAAAAAAAGTTTACTTTTTTTATAAAGTTTTTATACTCTATTTTTAGAAAAATTTAAGTTAAATAAAAGGTAGTATGCTTTTCTTAATAATTAAAAAGCTAGAAACATTTAAATTAAAGCAAGAATTTAGTTATTTTATAAAGTTACTAGTATTTAATAGTATTAGTAATTATCTACTTTTTATAATTAAATTTAGCTACTAGTTTCTTTTAAATAATATTAGTTTTTAACTTTAAAATAATTAACAAACACGCGTTAAATAATAACTTTTTATTTAGAATATAATTTCTATTAATTTTTTAACTAAAAAATTACATAGTTGTTAAAAAATAAATGTTTGTAATTAACGTAACCTTTTATATTATAAGAATATATAGTTTATGTGTAAAGACTTTTAGTATAGTACTATATATTTATTTTTAATTACTTTACTACTTTAATTTTTTAGAAAATTTTAAAATTTTTTACTTATTTAAAACTTTAGTTATTACTTATATATAAGTAGTGTTAAAACTATTTTAACAATTTTATAAATATTTAGTAAAATTATATAAAAAGTATTATAGTTTTAAAAGTTATAGCTACTAAGTATTATAAAAAACTAAATAATTTTATACTTAATTTTTAGTATACTAGTAACAAATTTTTAAATTATATTTAAGTTTATAGTTTAAATACTAACTATAAAAAGATTAACTAATATTATATAACTAAAACTTAGTAGTATTTTGTTTTTAATATTTTTAACTAATATTTTTAGTATATTATATAAAAAGACCTTAAACGTAATTTATTAAATAATAAAAAACTATTACTTATAAAAATAACTATTAATAATTTAGTAAATATATTACTATTATATAAAATTAAGTAGTTTAAAAAATTAGTTAAAGTATTAAATAATGTTTAAGTTTTAGAAAAATTTATATTAACGTATTTATATTTATTAAACGTTTCATGAATATAACTTTGTTTATTATAAAATTAGATTTTCTATTTTTTTTTTTAAATATAGTTATATTTTAATATTTATGTAAAAATTTTTAATAGTTTTAATTAATATAATTTTATAAATATTATAATTTATAAAAATCCTAAAACTTTATTTTAGTATACTAAGCTAAAAAATATAAAATTGTAATAATATTAATATAAACTTAGTATTAGTATTAAAAAACTTTTATTATTATGATTTTAAGTGGTTTTTATTTTTAAGTTTTAACTACAATTAAATTTTTTACTTTTATAGTTACTTAGTATTTATTTAAATATAAATTTTAACTAGTAGTAAAAGGAGTTTATTATACTAAAAATTTATTATTTAATTAATAAAAATTAAGGAACTTTTAAATATTTTAGATTTTAGGTATTTATATAACTACTATTATAATAATAAAAATTATTAAGTACTTAGTAAGTAGTTTATAATTTTTTTTAAAAAATTTAATATATATAAATTTTTAGTACTATTATAGTAAAGTAGAGTAGGTATTATATTACTTTAATAGTTATACTTAATACAAATAAATAAAGTAGAAAAATAATTTATTAAATTCGTTAATAGTTAATTAGGTTATTAATTAATTAAATAATTTTTTATTAGAATCTTCTATAAAGGCAGATAAAACTACTATAATATGTAACTAAATATTTATTAAATACTTTACTACACTATATTATAAACTAGAAATAATTTTAAATTATTATTTTTATAATAAAGTATATAAACTTTTTAAGTAATAACAATATAAAATTTAACTATATATTATTTTAAAGTATATGTAGTATAAAAAGCTATAACTTATTATTACTTTTTTTTAAAATTACTTAATATACTTTTATATTATAGAAAAATAATTTAGCTACTTTTTTTTATGTAAAAAAGTAGTATTAATATTAGCTTTTTTTTTACTATATAAAAGAAAAGTTACTAATCTAGTAATTTTTAAAAAGTTATTATAAGTATTAAAATAATGTTTAAATTTTTATTATTTAATTTTATATTAAAACTACTTTTAAGTAGATGTATTATAAAAAGTACTTTTAACTTTATATTAACTATTTTTATTTAAAGGAATTTAATTAAACTAAAATTAAGACATTACTGAAAACAAATTATTTTAGTATTTTAATAAAAAAAATAAAAAACTAAAGTTAATATAGGTTATAAAATTAAATAAATTAACTAATTAACTAAATAACTAAATTTTTATAATAAAAAAGCAAAAATAGTATATATTTAATTTTTTTAAGTATAAAACTAAATAATATTTAATATTAAAATAATAATTTATATGCTTTTTATTATATTATGTTATTTACTACTTTTAATTTTTTTTTGTAAATATTTTATAATATTTTATAACCTATATTAGTATATAAATTTGTTTTTATTTATTAGTAAAAATTTTTATATTTTTAACTAATATTATTTTTAAAATTAATATTAAAACTTTAAAGTAGTATCTTTTTTGTATATTTAATAAAACTTACTTAAAAAAACTTATTTTCAGGTTATATATATATTATATATATAAAAGTAACTTATATTAATTACTTTACTAATAGCTTATAATATATATAAATAGAACTTAATTTTTTAATTTTTTAATTTTATTTAGTTATTAATTTAAAAACAAAATATAATATTAAGTATACAATTAATTTTAAAATAGCTAAAAAAAATTAAATTATTACTAGTATATAAACACTATTTTCTAATTTATAATAATTGTATTAAAAAGCTAACTTATAAAATGTTATTATTTTAAATAAAAATAAGTACTAAACATATATTAAAAACATTTTCATGTTAATTTATAAGTAACAAAAAGTTAGTAATATAATTTATTAAGTAGTATTTTTTATAAATTTAATTAAAAAAAATTTAAGTAATTTCTATAATTTACATTTATATATTTTATATACGTAATTTTTTTATAGTAGTAAATATATATTTTTATATTTTATATAGGTTTTAACTAAAACTTTTTTTTATAAAAGAAATTATTTGTTTTTACTAAGTTATAATAGCTACCTATTAAATTATTATAGCTTTTTATTAAATTATTTTATTATAAGTTATATTTATGTAAAACCAAAAATTTTTATATTATAAAGTAAGTTAATAAAGTTAATAGTTTAGTTTAAAACATACTTAAATACTTTACTTAAATATTTTTTTATTAGTTGAATAATATTTAAATAATTAGTATTTTACTTTTAAAAACTTAAGTATAGTTAAATAAATAGCGTAAACCTTTTAAAATAAAAGTGGTTTTATTTTATATTACTTTAAGTATATAAACTAGAAAAAACTAAAAAGTACGTAACTTATAATAAATAAAAAAAACTAATAAAATTAAAGTTTATAAGCTGTTTTTTTTAAAAAGTTTAATATTTTTAGCTTTATTAATAAAAGTTAAAATTTAAGTTATTAAAAATAATATATTATTAACTAGTCCTTTTTTCAAAAGGTTTTTTAATAGTTTTATTTAATTATTATTAAATAGTTTATTAAAATTTATTATGTTGTTTATAAGTACTTAACTATTTAATATTATTTAACTTTTAGTAAATATTAAAGTAAAAAGAGTATACAACTTTTATATACAAAGTTTATATTAAAAAGTTTATAATATTATATATTTTAGTTAATAACGTTTTTTAATTTAAAACCTTTTATTTAATTAAGTTGTTAAAAAATATTTATCAAAATTTTTTAACTTAAATTCAATTTTAAAGTTAAATTAAGTAAGCTTTTTTACTTATTATATTTAATAAAATATTTGTTATTTTATTATTATAATTTAAAAGTACTTTAAATACGTATATAGTATATTTAAAATAGAATTTTTAGTACTTAAAACTATAAATAATATTCAAAAGTTTTTATTATATATATAGTATTAAAATTTTAAATTATAAAATGTTTAGTTATAGTATATAACTAATTTTAAATATAACAAGCTTAATATTTTTATAAAAACTATTAAAAGTGGAGTTAATTTAAAGTATTAAAATAAAAAGTTTACATAAAGTAGTTATATAGTATTTAAAAAACATATTATATATTTTTAAATTAAAACTATTAAAAGTACTATTTAGTTAGCTATTTCTTTTACTTATTTATATTTATAACAATTTTACTTAAAATATATTTATAATATAATTATTATATAGTTAACTAATAAGTATATAATATTAAAAATATATTTAAATACTTTAGTATATAAACTTTAGATTTTTAGTTTTTGTAGTATTTTGTATATGTTTTTTATAATTATTTGTTTTAAATTAAATTAAAATATTATTAAAATAAACTATATATTATAATTTAATTTTTTTTTAAGTATTTAATAAATGTAAAACTATAAGATTATAAAACTATTAATTAATTTAAAAAATATAACAAAATTAGTACAAACTATAATATAATAGTAACTTTAAAAGAAAAAGTGTTTTTTTAAAAAAAATATAAACAAATATATAAAAAGTATAAACAAGTTAAAATAAATTAGTATTATTTTAAGTTTAAAAAAACACTTGATATTAAGTTTAGAAATTATAAAAAGTAGTATAAAAATATATAATAAGTAATAAAATAAGTACTTAATATATAAACTAAATAAAAATATAAAAAACTAATTTTTTTTAGTAGTATTTAATATACTACTTATAAGTATTTATTATATACATAAAAAACCTACTATAATTATAAAATATTAAATAGCTTATAATTACTTTTATTTTTTATAGTTACTTTAAACTCACAAAGTTATTTCTAAATTAAGAAACTATTAAGTAAAATAGTTTAATACTATTTTATTAATTACTTTTTATTTTACTTTTACTTACTTATTATTGTAGTATTATAAGCAAAAAGTTAAATACTTAAAAAAAGTATTAATTAATTACTAAGTATAATATTAAGTAGTAATTTAAAATATTATATACAAAAAAGAAATAAAACAAACTATAAATAAGTATTTAAGTAAATATTTATATACTAGTATAAAGCTAATATATAAACACGTAATGTAAAAAAAAGTTTATAAATTTTTTTTATAATAAACTTTATAAAGTATTATTAATAATTACTATAATAGTATTTTTTTTTAAATTCAAACTTTTATAATAAATGTTTATATTAAGTTTTTAAATACTAAGTTAGTTTAAATTCTAAAAGTAGAAGTTTTTTATAATAATTATATTTTAAAAATTATTTATAAGTTTCTATATTAGGTTATTATATTTATTATATTTAACTACGTATTTATAGTATTATTTTGCTTACAATTAAAGTATAGTTTCTTAATTTATTTAACGTTAGGAAAAGATTAGTGGTATTTTTATAATACTTAGTAGTAATTAGCTATTATTTATGTATTTTACGTATCTTACTCTATAACTTATAGTTTTAACTTTAAAGTAGTATTAAGCCGCTAAACGTAATACTATCTTATAAAATACTATAAAATACGTAATTATATTCTCTAAAGCTTTTATTATTATTTATAATATTTACATAATTTATCTATTGCGCGTATTTTGTAAATTTAATATTAAGTATATTATATATCTTATATCTAGTTCACTTTTTATACGTAGTATGTATATTTTAAATTATAATTTTAAATTACTAGCTACTACTAATTTACTATATAAAATAATAAAATACTATATAAGCTCTATTTACTTTCTCTTTTTTATATTAAATTAGAATTAGTTTCTACACTAAATTGAAATTGGCTTCTATATTATACCTAGAGCTTTATATAGAACTCTAGAAATAGCTTAATATATAGCTCTTAAGATAGCTTAATATATAGCTTTAAAAATAACTTAATATATAGCTTTAGAGATAGCTTAGTGTATAGCTCTAAAAATAGCTTAGTATATAGCTCTAAAAATAGCTTAGTATAGAGCTCTAAAGATAGCTTAATATATAGCTCTAAAAATAGCTTAATATAAAGCTCTAGAAATAGCTTAATATAGAGCTCTAAAGATAGCTTAGTATAGAGCTCTAGAGGTAGCTTAGTATAGAGCTTTAAAAATAGCTTAATATAAAGCTCTAGAGACAGCTTAGTATAGAGCTCTAAAAATAGCTTAATATAAATCTAAATACACGTTAGTAAATAGATTAGTAAAGGGCTTAGTAAACCTAAATATTAGTTTAATATAAATATATAAAGAAAAGAGAATAGAGAGAAGAAAATTCTATTAGAGTTAAATAGAAAACTAAGTTTAGCTTTTCACGTATGAAGAAACTTAGTATATATAGATAGAAAATAGTAACTTTACAGGCTTACAGCGCCCGTAGATATTAGTAATAAATTTTAGAAAGTAAATAGACAAAAACTAGACTATTATACAAGTAAAATAGTATAGAATTTAGAAGGAGAGTATAGTATATTATAGTATTTAATAGCATTTTATAGCATCTTACTATATACTTATAGTTAAAGTTATAATTAGCTATACTTTCTAGTAGAAGAGTTATAAAAAAAGTCACGTTTAGCAGCTAAATACTATTAAATACTTAAATAAAGTTATAATTAGCTATACTTTGTAGTAGAGTTATAAGAAGAGTCGTGTTTAGCAGCTAAATACTACTAAATACTTAAAAATACCGGAAATGCTAGAATAGCACGAATATAAAATTCTTAGCTACCAATTTTTTTTCTGATGAATATAGTATTTAGTTTTACTATAAACTTTAATAAGTTTAAGTAATAAGTTTTATTAGCTTAAAAAGTATTTAAATTTAGGTATAGTAAACTAAAGTAAAAATATACAAAAACTACGTATATTTTTAAAATTTTAAAATTTAAGTTAGTATATATATGTAAAGAAATTACTTAAAAAATATAGTTTTTTATAAAGTTTTTAAGTCTAGCTTTTTAAATAGTTATTGTATTTAAATGTTTTATATATTTAGCTAAAATATCTTTTTAATTTAGTAGTTAAATATAGCTAATTATGTTATAATATAGTCTTATAAGAACTATTATCTTTAAGTCTATTTAAATTAAGTAATATATAAAGCCTTTATATAAACTATACAGGCTTTCTTATCTTTAGAACTTTATATATTATATTTATAGCTTCTATATATAGCTTTATAAGCTACGTTTTATAATTTATTTTATATTATATATTATTATTATAGTTATTAACTTTATTTATACTTTATTGCTTTTTAATATTATGTAGCTTTATTTTCTACATGTTAGCTCTATAACCTCTATTAGTTCTATAAAATAAAAATAAATTTATATAATTTATATAAAAATAACTATAAGAATAGCTAGACTATATTATAGTCTTTTATAGTATTTATAAAAACTAATTATAGTAACTTGCTACTACTATAGTAAAGATAATAAACCTTTATAAATAAGTTATAATACTTAAAAAAGTTTATAGCTATTAAAAGAAAAAGTTATAAAAAGCCTAAAAGTAGATTATAAATTTATATATATAGTTATAGTTAAAAAGCTTAATATCTACTATTTTTAATTTTAATTTTATTCCTATTCTTATTACTATTTTAATTAAAACTAAACTACTTATAACTATTTTTTCTTTATTTTTTCTTATTTTGTTTTTAGTTTATACTCTTTCTAAATGCTTATCTAACCTTAATAGGTTTAATAGTAATTAAAATAATTTTTAACACTTTATAGCACAAATTTATATAAAAATAACTTTAAATTAAGTTTTTTTTTTTACTATTAAATTCTATATAGCTTACGTAAATAAACAATTTAAAGATATATTATATAAGTAAGTTTTTTTATATATTACTAATAATATCTACTATTTATTAGACAACTTTATAATAATAAAAATTCTAAAGTAAGTTTATAGAAACCTAAATTAAGCTTATAATATTTAATAAGATCTATTTAAACTCTACTAAAAGAACTAAGAATTTAGTGTCTTCTTAGCGGAATTTTAATAGTTAGCTTTTAAATCTAGCTTATTTAAAGACTTTCTACTAACTTTTTTAAATAACGTTGTCTTTAAAAAATTATAGAATATACTATTTTATTAATCTGCTACTAAACTACTAGTATTATCTACTAGCCTATTATTTATAAAACTTTAAAAACTACTACTACTATTATAATCTAGCTACTTTTATAAGTAGCTATAAAATTTATAACCTTTAGTTTATAATCTAGAAATATATTACTTTTTTACTAATAGCTATTTTTATTATCTTTATTATTAAACTTATAAATTTAAGCTACTACTACTAATTAAATTTTTTAAGTTAGAACTATAAAAAATACTATAAATACTACTATTATAGCTTAAAAAGCTATTTTATTGTTTACTATTTTTATTCTAATATTTGCTAGTTTTAAAGTATCTTTACTTAAATACTATTTAGTTTACTACTTTTGTCTTTTATTTACTCTTCTATTTGCTTTTATATTCTATTATATTTTTTACTATATTGTTTAGTAAAAGCCTTAAGCTATAGTTAAGTTATAGTTTAGTTTTAAAACTATACTTTTATAAAATCTCCGCTATTGCTATTTATAAGATATTAATTAAAAAAAAGCTTAATTTATAGTTTTATAGTTTTATACTACTTATTAAACTAACTTCTATTACTACTAAATACTTAATATAGTTTACTAGCTATACTACTACTATTTATAGCCTTATTAATAATAGAGCTAAAAGAGACTTTGTTAACTAAAATTAGGTTATTTCTATAAGCTTCTAGCTTTAATAGCTAAAGAAACTATTTTATTTTAATATTATAAATAAAACTAAGTTTTATAGTAAACTTATTACTTTATATATTACTATAAGAATTTATATTAATAACTATACTAAAATAATCTGCCTGTTTGTAACTATTTTAGAGTTATATTTTATTATACTAAAAGTATACTAGCTATAGTACTATAACTCTTAAATTAACTAAGCTATAAATATCTTTATATTTAACAACTTATTTTACTATAACTATTACGAAATTTTATGTACTTTAGTATAGACTTATAAAATTACTTTTATTTTATAAAAATTAATTTCTAACTTTTACTATAACTAAGAGAATTATAGGAAACTAGATGTTTATTTTATATTTTTAAAAGCTTATATTATATACACTTACTATAGTAACTACTACTTATTTACTATTTTTATAAACAATATTAAATAAGCTTTTACTGTAATTAAGAGTATAAACTTATAAGAAAAGCTTTTACCTAATATCCGGAAATTTCTATTCTAGTTTTATTAGTTTTTTTTACTAAAGAAAGCTAAAAACCTACTACTATATTACTTATATAACTATAATATTTAGCTAATAGAAGAAAAAACTCTGTTTTTTTGGCTATTTATACTTAATATTTTATATAGAGCTATAAGTACTCTATAAATAGCTTAATAAAAAAATTTAAAAGAGATTTATTTATTTTAACAGCTTTCTAATTATATCTCTAGTCTTATTTATAAAGAAGGTAAATAGAGGACTTTAATTCTATATTAACTACTATATACTAAATAAAATTATAGTAAAAAACTATTACTTATTATTACTAATTAAGAAACTACTAAATAACTTAAAGGGAATATAATACTTTTTTAAAATTAATATTCTATAGGCCTTTAACAACCTTTGTATTAAAGCTAGTTAAAAATAGTTTATTATATTCTAAACCTATTTTAGTTTATATAAAACGCTAATAATGTTATTTAAATTAATAGGTACCTTTATAACTTTTTAGTAGTATATAAATAATATTTTACAAAAATACCTAAACTACTTCTATATTATTTATATAGATAATATTCTTGTTTATAGCTATACTTATACTAAATATAAAGAATATTTTTATTTAATACTAAAAAGATTATAAAAAGCAGGTGTATATATAAAAGTAGAAAAGTATAAGTTCTTTATAACTAAAACCTAATTTCTAGGCCTAATTATGGGTTATAATAGTATTTATAGGAATCTAAAGAAAATTAAGATAATAGCTAACTAAATAATACTAACTTATATTATAAATATATAGATATTTATTAGCTTTATAAACTTCTATTATTATTTTATATAAAGAATTTTTTATATTACTATTTTATTAGTCTACCTAATGTAAAAGAATATACTATTTAGCTAAAATAACAACTATAAGAAAGTTTTTTAAAAACTAAAAATAGTATTTACTATAGTATCTAATTTAATACTATTTAATTAGAAAAAAGAAGTAACTGTTACATTTTTCTTAAAAAGTACTTAATAATAGAATATAACTATAAAATCTATAATAAGAAACTATTAGTAATTATTTATTACTTTAAAAAATAGTAACTAGAACTTAAGAAATACACTTTACTAATTATAGTAATTAGAAACTACTATAATTTAAAGTATTTTATAATAATAAAGTTATTAAATTACTACTAAACGTGCTAGTCTAAATTTATATTTTACTTTAACTTTAAAATTATATACTATCTTAAAAAAGTAAGGTATAAAACTAAACTCTTTAACTAGAAAATTAGCTAATTTATTATAAAAAAGAAATAAAAGGCTCTACTACTAAAACTAAACTATTTTAAAATAAAAAAACTTAAAATTACTTCTAGCTACTATTTTACGTACTGTAACTAATTATAAGAAAAAATTAATTTATTTCTTTAACTTATTAAAGATTTCTACTTGTAGTATTATTATAATAATTTATAACTAGCTTTATTAATATACTACTAAACTATTATTATTTACTAAATTTATTCTTATTTTTATTTTTATTACTACTATTACTAGATTTATTATTGTTTTAGAATCTAAATACACTAAAAACCTACTAATGTTAAAAATTTAGACTTTATTTTAAAAAAGTTATTATACTAACTAACTTATAAAATAAAAACTATAAAAATAAATACTTAACACTAGTTAAGTGTGTTAAGATAAATAGATATTTATAATATAAAAAAAGACTCTACATACCTAATATAAATAAGCTAAAAACTAAACTATTTTATTTCTACTATAAAAGCTTTATTACCAGCTATATAAACTATAATAAAATATATAAACTATTATTTTATAAGTACTATTAGCTCTGTATGTATAACTTTATTATTTACTAGTTTTATAACTACTATACTTACTATTATGCTATTCTATTACATTAGGAAAAAAATTCATAGCTAAAAATTTTATATTCATGCTATTCTAGTATTTCTGGTATTTTTAAGTATTTAGTAGTATTTAGCTGCTAAACGTGATTTCTCTTATAACTCTACTACAAAGTACAGCTAATTATAACTTTATTTAAGTATTTAATAGTATTTAGCTACTAAACGTGACTTCTCTTATAACTCTTCTACTAAAAAGTATAGCTAATTACGACTTTAACTATAAGTATATAGTAAGATGTTATAAAATGCTATTAAATGCTATAATATACTATACTCTCCTTCTAAATTCTATACTATTTTACTTGTATAATAGTCTAGTTTTTGCCTATCCACTTTCTAAAATTTATTACCAATATCTACGGGCGCTGTAAGCCTGTAAAGTTACTATTTTCTATCTATACGCACTAAGTTTCTTCGTACGTGAAAAGCTAAACTTAGTCTTTTATTTAGCTCTAATAGAATTTTCTTCCCTCTATCTTCCTTTCTTTATATATTTATACTAAGCTAATATTTGGGTCTACTAAGCCCTTTACTAATCTATTTACTAACGTGTATCTAGACCTATATTAAGCTACCTCTAAAGCTCTATATTAAGCTACCTTTAGAATTCTATACTAAGCTATCTTTAGAGCTCTATACTAAGCTGCCTTTAAAGCTTTATATTAAGTTATTTTTAGAACTCTATACTAAGCTATCTTTAGAGCTCTGTACTGAGCTATCTTTAGAACTCTATACGAAGCTATCTTTAAAGCTATATACTAAGCTGTCTCTAGAGCTATATACTAAGCTATCTTTAGAGCTATATACTAAGCTACTTCTAGAGCTCTGTACAGAGCTCTAGATACAATATAAAAGCCAATTTCAATTCAGTGTAAAAGCTAATTCCAATTTAATATAAAAAAAAGAAAGTAAATAAAGCTTATATAGTATTTTATTATTTTATATAGTAAATTAGTAATAGCTAGTAATTTAAAATTATAGTTTAAAATATACGTACTACGTGTAAAAAGTGAACTAGATATAAGATATATAATATACTTAGCGTTAAATTTACAAAATACACGCAATAAACAAATTATATAAATATTATAAATAATAAAAGCTTTAGAGGATATAATTACGTATTTTATAGTATCTTATAAGATAGTATTATGTTTAGCAGTTTAATGCTACTTTAAAGTTAAGACTATAAGCTATAGAATAGAATATGTAAAATATATAAATAGTAGCTAATTACTACTAAGTGCTGTAAAAATACCACTAATTTTTTTCCTAATATAAAAAAAGTTTATTAAAAAGTTCTAAAACTACTACCTATTTTAAACTATGTTTAAAAGAATATATTTATAGACTTTATTATTTATTTACTAATAAATAGCTATTATAGTACTGTAATAACTATAACCTACTATTTAATAAAAATAAAATACTTAAATCTTTACTAAACATGCTATAATGCTAAAAATGCTGTTTATTTATTTCTAATATATATATAAAAGCTTTATAGCTTACTAAGTATTATTTTCTCTAACTATAGACTCTAGTTTATTTTTAAATTTTAGAAGTACCTAAATTACTAGCTAAAAATTATAACCTTACTGTTAACTATATACTATTTTAAAACTAATAGCTAGTTAATATAAACTAATATAATTTTTAAATAGTACTTATAGTTATATATTAGCTATTTATAGAATAATTAATTTAAATAGATATTATTAGCTAAGTTTGCTCTAAACTCTATCTACTTAAGAAATACTATTATTTCTTTATTTTTTATAAACTATAGCTTTTATTTAAAAGTTAAGTTTAAACTATTAGCTACTACTTACTTTATATAAAACTAAGACTTTAAAAAGCTTATAACTAAAATATAAAAAATTACAAACTAACTATATACTAAACTATTAACTATATAAACTTATTATAAAGACTAAATAAATATATACTACTATTTTACTTATTTATTTTATATAGAAGATTATATATAACTAAATGCCTAAAATATTAAAATTTTATACCTTATAAAAAAACTAAATTAAAAAAATTTAGGCCTATTTTAAGTTATAAAAGCTGTATTACTATATACTTACTATTTTAAACTATTAAATAGATATTATTTTTATAATATATTTTATATTAGCTTGCTCTATCTTGCTGTAACTAATTTACTATTTTACTAGTAAATACTACTTTCTTTACTAATAAAAATTAATAGTAAGTAAAACTAGTTTATTAAAAAAATTATTAACTTTTATTAAAACTACTATAGCTATAATAGCACTTTATAACTAAAGTATATACTTAAATAAACTAAATATGGAAGCGCCTATTAAAAGTTTCTGCTTATACTAAAAAAGCCACTTTTCTTAGCATACCTTAGCATTATCTTTTTGCAAATTTTCTCTCTATTTATCTCTTATTTATTTTATTATGGCTCTAAATTCTGATATAGCAATGCGCGTATTAGTAGTCACTTTAAAATTATCTTTTAAAGGTAAAATAACTTCTGAAATTGTTGAAAAAACTGGTCTCTTAAAGCGGACGATTAATAATATCTACGTCTAAGTAATTTAGCGGGGTTTTAACCCTAACCACATCCCATTTATTATTAAAGACGAATATTTTCAAGATGTTTCTTGTTCTGGACGTTTAATAAAGCAGACTGAGAACGTTAAGCAGGTAATTACTATAAAAGTACGCTATAATTAATATGAATAAGAGAGGGCGTGTGCTGATTTTGCTGGTAAGTTTAGCCAACAAGATACTACTATTTTACTTATAACGGTATAGTGATGTCTAAAGGCTTTTGGTTTTAATAAGACGAAACTAACGCGGAAGCCTGGACTAATGAATAAGATAAAAGAAGAGTAATTATAATAGTGTCTAGCGCATAAAGATTGGACGCTTAAAGACTAGAAGAACGTAATCTAGTTAGATGAAACGGCTGTCGTGTTACTCTATTAGAGGGGAGGCTATCAGATATGGCGAACTTCAGACAAGGTTTTCATCCGAAGCTGTATTCATGAGCGTTAGAAAGGATACTTAGAGTTTATATTCTGGAGCTATTTTACGTACGATTGAAAAGGCCCTTATTATTATTAGTTGCCTGAGACAAAAAAGGAAAAAGATGAAGTAGAAAAAGTTCTAAAAGAGATAAATAAGACTCTTAAGCTAATAATACGAGAGCAGTAGGAGCTAGAGATAGGAATAAAATAGCTAGATTTAAGAGCAAAAGGTAGTTAAAAGCCTATCTAGAGATGGAATTAAAAGAATGGAAAGCTAACTCATTAAACTGGTAACGGAGTTAATTAGTATAGGTATTAGATAAAAGTGTTAATACCTAAGCTTATTCTCTTTACAAAAGAGTGTCTAAAGGATTGTTTAAATACGGTAGTTTAAGAGAATAAAGCACCTGCTTATGCTTACGTCGCTTAGTAAAGGGTATATAGCCTATATTAGATTAAGCAGCTTCTTTAGTATGGTAACTTTCTAGACCTAAATACTATCAAGCCATGCTAGTACTAGATAAAGAAAGAGATAATAAAGAGGAGTGCCCTAAAAAGTCGCGTAGAAGTGATCTGAGTCTAGGAAAAGTGCTGGAAAGAGCTTTCACAGGAGAGAATTCAGATGTAAATTAAGAGAATAATAAGGCATATTAAATTAATTATTGAGTTAGAAGGTGGGAACGAGTATAAGGAGGGAAGGAAATATATATAACGTATTTATTAGCCTAATCAGGTAATTGGACACGTTAAGTATTGTGGCTTTTCTTGGGCTTAGTGCGGGCAGAAACTTTTAATAGGCGCTTCCATATAATAAGTTAACTAAAACTTTTATTTACTAAATAGAAAATACTATAAATATAATTTAAGTATTTTATTAATAGTACTTTAAAAAGCTTAGTTTTTAAAATAATTGTAGAAACTACAGTTATAAAAACAAAAGTACTATTATAATATAGTTTTATAGAAACTGTTATTTCTAAGTTTATTTAAATTAAGTACTATATAAAGTTTTTATATAAACTATATAAGCTTTCTTACTTCTAAAACTTTATATATTTTATTTATAGCTTTTATATATAGCTTTATAAGCTATGTTTTATAATCTATTTTATACTATATATTATTATTATAGTTACTAATTTTATTTATACTCTACTATTTCCTAACAAACTATTTTTAATTTATATACTTTTTTTTAAAAAAGCTTGTATTTAAATTGTTTTTTATTAAACTAGTTATTAAATATTAGCTATTTTATTTTATTATGTAATTAGCTTTTATAGCTTATAACTTCTAGTAAATCTATTTTTAAGTTTTTATAAAAAGTTTAAAATTTATTTAAAAACATTAATTAATATTAGCTAAAAATAGAAAAACTTTTGTAAATTTAAATATAATATTATTAGCTTTAAATTATATTAAAAAAACTAGTTTACTTAATTTATTTATTAGTAGTTTATATATACACATAAAACTTATTTTATTATACTATTAGCTTTTTCTATTTAGCTATTAGTTTCTAAATAATAGGTAAAATATAGTTTAATTTAATTAATAGTTATTTACAAAATTTATAATAAAAAGTAGAAACAAATTATATTTCTTAATTTAATATAATAGTTTTTAAAAGACTATAGTTTTTTTATATATACTAGTAAAAATAGTAGGCTATACTTATAATAGTTATATTAATATAAAATTTTAAGAATTAATATGTTATATAGTAATTAATTATAATAATAATTTTAGTAAACTTTAAAAATTTAAGAAGTTAGTAATATAGTTTACAAAAAATAGGTAAAGACTTTAAAAAACTATAATACTTTTAATAAAAAGTTTTAAAGTTTTAATAAGTATAGTAATAAAAAATATATTAGTATATTATTTTAAATATTTAAGGCTAACAGTTTTTTTATTGTAAAATTATAAAAGTTTTTATTATAACTAAAATAGTTACTAACAAAAAAAATTTATAATTTAGAGTATTTTAATTTTAGGTTTATTGTTATTTAATATTACTAATTAACTATAGTAATATAACTAACTTTTTTAGTTTTTATACTTAAAAAAAGCTTTTTTAAAGTATTAAATTTTATTTTATTTTAATATTAATTGTTTTAAAAGTAGCTATAAGGTGCTTTCGTTTATTTTAGAACCTAAACTAATAATAAAAAATTAAAAAAAAAGTATAAAAGTAAGAAAGAAATAAGATTATTTATAAAACATAAGTATAATAACTTAAAATATAGACTATAAAAAAAATTAAAAAGTAGAAATAAAGTACTATAATAATAAAGTATTAGCTCTTTTTTAATATAGTATACTTAAAAGTTTTCTTACTAGTAAGTTTTTTTATTAAAAAGAATTAGCCTACAAAAACTTATTAAAGAAACTAAATTAAGTAGTAAATAATAATAATAATAATAATTTTAAATAAACTTATTAATAAAGTATTAAATAAATTTATTTAATTTTAATTTTAGTATTTTATTAAATAGTTTAAAGTAAAAAATTGTTTTTTTATTAAGTTTTATATTTTTATTAAGTTAAAGTATTTTATATATAGTTAGTAAAATATTTAGTTTTTTACTTTACTTATTAAGTTAGCACATAATTATAAACTTAAATTAAAATATATATTTAGTTTAGTATTTGTATTAGTAGTTTAGCTATTTTATAATAGTAAAATACTATAAATTTTTATAGTTACTTAATATTTAAATTAAAAAATAGTAATTTTTAATTTGAGTTTTTATTTTTTAAAATAGTGTATATTAGCTAATAAATTTTTATTATAAATTTTATAGTTACTTTTAATAAAATTTAACTCTTTTCAAAAAATAAGTAATAAGTTTTAATTACTTAGTTTATTTTTTAAAAAAGTACTTTAGTAGTTATATAGTTTAAGAAATTAGATTTTATAGTAATTAGTAACTTTAAACTAAAATATTAAAAATTAAAGTAAATATAAATATATACTTTAAAATTTTATTTACTTTTTAATAAGTATTATTAAATTTAAATTAAATATTTTTTTTATTAAAACTATAAGTACAGCTATTATATAAAAAAAGTTGTTAATAAATTATTAATATAAATTTACAAACTTTAAAAATACTTTTACATTTTTTACATTTTTAGAAAATTTCTAGTTAAGAATTTTTTTTTATTTTATTTAAATTTATGATAATTTTCTTTATTTACATTAAGTACTTAAAGTAAGTAACTTATTTTTAATAAAACTTATATTTACTAATAGTAAGTTAAAAGCTACCTTTTTTTTAAAAAAAAATTTGGATTTTATTTTATATGTTATTAGCATTTATAGAGAAAATTACTATAAATTAAAATATTACTTATATAGTCTTAAAACATACTAAGTATATTAGCTAATTTATATAGTATAATAAAATATTTAAATAACTTATATTAAGTTTAAAAAGTAGTTAAAAACTAAAATACTATTTAGTTTTATAAAAGTACTTTACTTGACTAAAGGAAAATAAGGTTTCTTAAATTAATAAAATTAAATAATAGTTTTTATTAGTAATAGAATTTAATGCTTAATAGTTTACATAAAATTAAATACTTTTATTAAGTTTTTTTTATAAAAATAATAAGTATAACCATAAAAAATAAGTGTACTTTACAAAATTTCTTATTAAAATAATTATTAAAGTATTTTCTAAAAATTTTTAGTTTATTTTAAAAAGTTTTATAAAAATATTTAAACTTAAGTTATTTTTTTTTTAATTATTTTGTAGTTATACAAATAATATTTAAATATTTTAAAAGTATAATAGTACTTTTTTTTAAAAATTTTAATAGCTAAATTAGTACAAGTTTTTAAAGCTAAAGTTTTATTAATATTAGTTATTAAAATAGTAAAGATTTTATATTTATATTTATAAACTATTTATATAAAAAAAGTTATTTTAATTAAATAAATATTTATATTTAGTTAAAAGTATTTATATAAAGTTTTTAGTAAAGTTTTTATTAAAAAATTTATTAAAATTTTAAATAAAAAGCGTTTTATACAGACTTTATTTAGTTAAGTATTAAATTTAAGTATAAATTTAAATTTTAAGTTAATAACTTTTAATAAATAGCTTATAAAAAAGTCTTAAAATAAGTATTTCATTTTCGTTATTTGCAATTTATTTTAAATAGCTAGTAGTTATATTAAAATTAAGTAGTTAGTAATAATTTTTAAAAATTAAGTTTAAAAATACTATATAAAGAAAGTATTTAAGTAAAATCTTTTAGTAAATAACAAGTTTTTATAAAAAGTTCTAGAAATAAAAAAGTATAAATAGTATATTTAACTATATTTATAAGTGAGTGGGCACTCCAACTGAGCGGGCACTTTAAAATACTAAAATTAACTTTAACAGCAAAATAATCTATAACGTAGTAATAAAACTATATAATTCTAGACTAGGAAGAATCTTTAGATTCTATTTGTTTTATTATATAGGTTTGTATGTTGTGCCCTGGCTGGCTGTAGTTACTATAAAGTCTTTTTTTTACTAAACTAATATTTATAATACTTTATATAAAGAACTTTTTATACTCTTTTAATCTACTAACGCCCTTAGGACCTAGTAAATTAGTTATATTACTAAAGAATAGTTTTTTTTTATGTTATAGCTACTTTCTTTTACGCTTTCTATATTATATAAGGGTATTATTATACTTCCAAAGGGCCTTAACTTTCTCCTGTATTAATATTAATCTATAGGCAATCATCACAGCGCCTTTCTGTAGCTAATTAAGTAATTTAAAAATAGAAGTAAATAAAAAGAACCTGTGGTTAATAATTCTCTTTTAAATTAATATTATTTACTTGCCTAATTTCTTTATATTTAATGGTATTTTGTACTCTTATAGGGTGTTTTCTAATAATAGTGTTAATAGAGCATAAAAAGACTACATAATCCTAGATAAAATAATACTAAAGTTAAATAAAACTAAATTAGTTTCTTAAAAGGCTTTTTGAATGTTATTCTCTATAAATACTTTATAAAAAGCAGTTTTAAAGGCTGGTAGGAAGTTTTTTTTAGTTATATAAAAATTACTATAGTATAATAGCTCTATAACCTTATAAGAATACGCTTTCTTTAATAGCCTAAAATAATCTATATTAAGTAGCTATAGCAGATGCGATGAGTGTAAGAGTATATAGAGAGTAATAATTTTATACTTCTTATATAAATTTTAAAACGTAATTAACTAGTGGCTTTTATGGCTATTAATAATAAGTAATTAGTACATACTCTAAGTACGTAACTTTATTATATTATTAAAGTGCTTTAATTATATAACTCTAATCTAATTATTTATCTAGCTGTTATAGGAGAGGTTAATTTTTTAATTATAAAATATTTTATATTTATTATACCAGATAGTAATATACACTTTGCCTGTAAAGATAATATATAATAAAATTAGTTAATCTAATATATTAATTACCTATATTACTATAATCTACTTTTTATTATTTAGTTATATGTACTAAGTCTTGCTAGCTTATCTCTTAAAGCTAGTTATTACTATAAAAGAATATATTACCCTTATTATAAAGCCTGTTTTGTTAAAGTTATAGATGTCTTTATTTAGAATACTATACTTCTCTTTTATTACTTTAATATGCTTAAACTAGGGGTTGAGAATTTTTATACTCTCCTATATCACTTAAGTATAATCTAGAGAACGTGTTATAACCTTTTTAACTTTCTTATAATAATTAATAAAGTTATTTGTTTAGTTCTTATCTATAGGATCTTTATCTCTTGTCTCTAATAAATTATCAGCTATTACGTGTATCTGGATCCTTATAGGGAGAAATTCTTATTTATTAAGATTAAAAATACGTTAAATAATTACCTTCTTTTTTATTAAGGTAAGTTTTTTTAAATTGGCCTCACATTTGCCCCAGGAAGTGATTCCTTTAAGAGCGTATTAAATCATTAATTTAGGGATACTATAAATTATAGAATTATGTTTTTAGCTTATTTTTTTACGTCCTTTAATAGATTAAATAGCTAAGATAAGATATAGATAAATTTTAGATTATACAGAGACCTAGTATTACTGTATTATAGGTATAAAGTAGGTAAGTTAATTTTAGTATTCTAAGGTGCCTACTCAGTTAGGGTATCTACTCACTTATAAATATAGTTATTCTTATTTATAAAAAAATTAGAATTTAAAAAAAAATTAAAACAGGTTAATTTTTAGAATTTAAATAAGTTTATAAATTAAAGTTTTAATAAAAAATAAAGTAGTTTTAAAAAATGTAGTTATATTTATTATATTTAAAATATTAGTTATTATAGTTTTAAGCTTTTTATTTAGCTAATTTAACAAATATATAGTTAAAAATATTAATTTTTTTAGTATTAAAATTTTATTATAATATAGGTTATAGCTTATAATAGTATAATATAAAAAATTCTAAAAACTATTATTATATAAAAATATTAAGGTAGTGTAGTTATATAATATATTAGAAATTTTAATACTTACTATTACTTAACAAAAATTATTATTTAGAAAGTTTTTAATTATATAATTAAAATAATTTTATTTAGTTTAGTATTAGTAGTTAGCTTATAAAATTTAGTAAAGTAAATAGTAAAAAATTTTTACTTTTAGTAAAATAAATTAAGTTTACTTAAAATAGCAAGTTTTTTATTTAAGTTTTTATATATAGTTTACAAAAAAGTAATAAATTATTTTACTAAGTATATATTCTTATTTATTAAAAAGTTTATCAGAATTAATAAGTTTTTTTAAATTTTAAATATATATATAAAAGTTAAGAGTATTTAATAAAATACTAGTTAGTATTACTTTTAAATTAATAATTAAGCTTTTTAATAAAAATATATGTTTTTATATTTTCTAGTAAATATGAAAAAAAAAATAGTTAATTAAATTTTATTATTATTAGTATTATAATAAATTTTAATATAATAAGTAATATAATAATTAATATAATAATTAATTTTATATTTTTGGTTATAACTTTAGAGACTTAGAAATAAGTACTAATTATAGTTATAAATAAAGTTAAAGTTATAAAACCTAAACTACCTTTAAATAAACTAGTAATAAAAGTTAGACTTTTTTTAATAAAAAAATAGAAAGAGTAAAAACTAAGTAAATAAATGCTTACTTTATTTTATTAAGTATATTACATAAAACTATTATACTTTTATCAACTTAAATTTTTTATTTTATTAAACTATTTATAAATAATTTATTACTTGTTTTTAAAGTTATAAATTAAAATATTAAATTTTTAAAAATTTTAGTAAAGTTTTAGGTTAATTATTATAAGAAATTAGTAAATATAACATAATATTATAGTAGTATTATAACTAGAAATTTAAATACTTAAAAAGTATTAATTAATTACTAAGTATAGTATTAAGTAGTAATTTAAAATGTTACGTAAAAAAAGAAATAAAATAAGTTATAAACAAAGTATTTAAATAAAAACTTATATAGTAATATAAAGTTAATATGTAATATATAATATTAAAAAAATAATATTAAAAAATTTTTATAAAAAACTTTATAAAGTATTATAAATAATTACTATAATATTATTAAAAATCTTTTTATTAAATTTAAGAAACTTTAATATATATTAGTAAGTAAAAAAGTTTATAAACTATATATTAATAAGTTAAAAACGTAATTATAATAAAACTAAAACTAGTAAGCAAACACTTAATAACAAAAATATATAAATTATTTATAGTAAGCTTTAAATATAGTTTTTTATTTATTTTTTTAATATAAAGTTTATAATAAGTACTATAAAAATTAAGTTTTATAAAAATTTTAACTTAAAAAAACTGCTTAGTATTTTACTTATAAATAAAAGCAAATAGTAGGTTTTAACTATAATATAATTAAAATTATAGTAATTAATATAAAGTTTTATTATACTATTTACTTTAAAAACAAAAAAAGTAGTATATTTATTAGTAAGTTGTTTAACTAGATTTAATATTTTTAAGTAAATTATTAATATACTTTTAAAAAATTTTAATTTTTTTTCTAAAAGATTTGTAAATGAAAAAGTTTAAAAGTATTTTACTTTTTTAAATTTATTACATAATTATGCTTAAAGTTTTAAAATAGTATTCTTACTTTTTTACTACTAAATACTTATAGCAAGTTACTTAAAAACTATAAAACATTCAATAAGTTTAAGTTTTAAAGTTTAATATATTATTTTTAAATAAGTTTTAAAGCTTATATAGTATACTTTTAAGTAGTATTATATACTTAAAAAGTTGTTTATATATATTTTAATTATATAATAAATGACAATATAAAGTAATTCCTAAAAAAAAAATTAAATATTTTGTTTTAAGTAAGTAATAAATATAAATTTATAGTTTTTAAAAATATAAAATAAACTTAATTAAATATAATTAAAGTAAAATTAGAATTATTACTATTATTTAAGCTTTAAGTTAGTAACAGCTTAATTTTATTATATTTTTAAAAATACTACTTTAGTTACATTATTTTTTTAAAACTATAACTTAAAGACTATATTTAAAACTATTTTAAGTAAAAGGTATATATAACTTTACTTTTTTATATGTTATTTAGTAAGTAGTCAACTATTAAAATAGTAATATAGTTTAATAATTTATTATTATACTATTATTTAAAGTATTTATTTTAGATATAAGTTTTAAATTTTAGTTTTATAATATATAAATAGTTAAAAACTAAATTATAGCTTATAATATTAGTAGTTTAAAAGGTTTAAAACTTTGCTATTTTAATATAATTATATATATTAGTATACTTCAAATTTTGTTTAAAAACTAAATGTAACTATAATTAATATTAATTCAAAAAACTTTACTAAAAACTTTTTATATTAAAAAAATTTATTAAATTTTTTTTTTTTATGAATTAAATTATATATAATTAATTTTTAAACTGTAACATAAAACATATAAAATTTTACAATAATTTATTACTTAAAATTAGTTTAATAGTAATATTAATTTAAAAACCTTTTTTTTTAATTTTAGGTCTAATTATAACTTAAAAAAGTTAGTAATTAAAACCTAACTTTTTTAAGTTATTCTTTTCTTAATTATAGTTTTTCAAAAAATTTTTAAAAAAGAAACTACTTTAATTAGTTATAAATAACTTATAGTTTTTTTTAAAAAGTTTATAAAAAACTATTAACTTACTAATATTTTTTTTATTTTAGTACTAAAAGTATTTTCTAACTTTTTTTTTAAATTTGTTTCTTATTTTATAAATTTAGAACTTACTATTAAAATAAATATGTTTTTAGGTTTTTGTTATAAAGTTACTAAATAGCTTATAAATAGTTTTTAATTTATTACTATAGTAAAAATAAAAGGCTTTTTAGTATTTAAAATTATTTATTTAAACTTAGTTTAAATTTTAGTATTTTCTAAAATATTAATACCTTTTATTTAAAAGTAAATAAGCTTAATAATTTTAATTTAAATAAAGTTTATTTTATTTACTTTAACGTACTATAATTATAATTAATAAATAGTTAAAAATTTATATATTAAGTATTTAATATAAAGTAATTAAATAAAAGATATATTATTTATTAGGTTTTATGTTAGTATTTTAGTTTTTTAGCATGTTCTTAAATTTTATAAGTACTAAATTTTAAGTAAAATCTTGAATATAAGTATAAAGCTAAAGCTAAGTATATATAGTATTAAAGTTTACTTTCTAAAAAATCAAATTTCTTGTATATTATTACTAATTTTTAAAATAATTTAATAAGTATATTGTGTAAACTTTTTTTATTATAAATAAAAATTAAAAATACTAATTTATATTTTAAATATAATTTTTTAGTATATATATTAAAAGATATTTTTTTCATATACATCTATGTAATTTTTTTTTAAAATTATTTAGCTAAATTTAATTAATTATAATATATACACTTTTTTATTAATTAAGTTAAAAGTTTTTTATAAGCTAGTACTTATTTTACTAGTAACTAGAAAACTATAAAGCTATAAGTAAATAAACTTATTTTTTAATTTATATAATTTTATTTTAAATGCTTATAATTTTTTTAAAAAAAATTATTATTAAATTTATAAACTTAATTAGTATATTTCAAAAAGTTAAAAACTAAAGTTAGTTTTATATTTTTTATTTATAATAAAATAGTTTATAAATTTATTTTTAAGTACATATTTATATAACTTATAAAACACTAATTTAGTATTAATATATTTTTATTTTTAATATACTACTAATTTAGCTACATTATAATATAATAAATGTTTATAAGTATTTAACTTAAAAAAATAATATGTTAAGTTTAAATACTATAGTACTAAAAGCTTTTTTTATAAATATGCTTAAAATTTTATTTTATAACTTTTTATTATAAAAGTATTTATTAGTTAATAGTTTTTTAAAAGTAAACTATTACATATTTTTAATAAAATAGATTTTATTATTATTAAAACTTTTTTATTTTTAAAGTTAAAGTTTTTAATAACTATTATTATAAACTAATTTAGTACTAAAACTTTAATAATTTCTAATTATTAAATTAACAATTTTTGTATATACAAATTTATAAAATAGAATTTAATAATATTTTAAATATAAATAATACTTTATATGTAAAAAGTATTAAAAGAAAATTAAAAAATTTTTTTATTTAATTTTATACTAACTATATAAGTTAATATACCAATATTAGCTACTTAATAAAAGCTTAAAAACTAGTTAAAAAAGCTAGTAAAAAATTATAAACATAAATTTTTATAATAAAGATTTTTAAGTTTAATTATATTAATATATAAAATTGTAATAATTTTATATTATTATTTTTAGTACTTTTAAAGTATAGTATGTTAATATTAAAAATTATTATTATTAACTTTTAATATTACAAAATAAATATATTTATATTTATTTAAATTTTATTTTATAATTAATTATTTTTTAATTTAGTAGTTAATTTTATAAATAAGTTTACCTTATAATAATAAAATATTTTCTATTATTTTAAATAATAATTTTACTTCATAAAATTTATTTATAAATTATAAATTATAGTTTAAAATATTTTCATTTACTTATATTTAATTAAATTATGTTTTATTAACTTTATATTATATTATAATATAATTAAGTATAATTTTTTTTAAGTTGTAAAAGTATTAAATTAAGTTAGTTTTTTTATTAATTATATATACTATATATTACTTATATAATATATTTTAACTATATAAAAATATAATAAAAAGTTATTTAACTACTTTATTTTATAACAACTTTATTTTATAACAACTTTAAACAAAAAAAATAAATACAAAAAACTAAAACTATAAAACGTAAAAAATTAAAAAAATTATAATTTCTTTTATTTATTAAATATTATAAAATTAAGCTAAATTACTAAAATTATATATATTATTTAATTTACTTAATTTCTTTTAGCTTTTTTAAAGTTATAGAAATTTTTTTTTTTACATAAATTTACTAGTTTTTTAATTTTTAATTTTTTATTATTTCTATTACTTATTTAATTATTATTTTATTAAAAGTTTTTATTATAATATATTTTATAGGTGAGCTACGCATATAGGCGAGCTACATCTCTTAAAATTCACTAAAAAATCAAAATTTTCCACCTTCATATCTTAATAACAACTTAATAGTAAATTCTAAAAATTGAAATTTGAGCTTTTCTACATGCATTACAGCATTTCTGAAAGTTTCATGAAAACTGGTTTAGTAGTTTTTGAGATATAGCAATTTGAGAGCGAAAACCATGCCATATCGCTATATCTCAAAAACTACTAAATCAATTTTCATGCAACTTTCAGAAATGCTGTAATGCATGTAGAAAAGCTCAAATTTCAATTTTTAGAATTTACTATTAAGTTGTTATTAAGATATGAAGGTGGAAAATTTTGATTTTTTAGTGAATTTTAAGAGATGTAGCTCGCCTATATGCGTAGCTCACCTATAAAATACATTATAATAATTATATAATTAAAAAATAAATATTTTTAATTAATTAGTTTTTTATAATACTTTTTACTATTTTATTTTTATATTATTATTTTATTAACATTTTTTGTTTATTTTAGTAGTTTATTATATTTTATAATATTATAATACTATTAACTAAATTTAAATTACCGTAAATTTATAAAAAAATTAAATGTATTTAATTAATTTAAAACTAATAATATAACTAATAATAATTTAAAGTTTTTTTATAATTTAAATTATATACTTAAATGTATTATAAATATTATACATTAAATTCATTATATTAAGCATTAAATAAATTTGTTTATATTTTATTTATTTTATATAATTTTACTTTAATAAAAACTATATTTAAAACAATTTATAAATATAATATTACTATTAAATTATATAATTTTATTAACATAGTACTATATATACAAAATAAAACAAATTTCTTATAATTTAAAATTAACTAAATAAAAAAATTACTTAATATTTAAATTATTTTATAGTTTTATGTTACTTTATGTTTTATAATATAATTAGTTATTTTATTTAGTAGTAGTAAAATATAGCTAATAAAATATTAATAAAAGTTAAGTTACTATATTATTATTAATATACTATTAAGTAAAAAGTATTGTAAAATTAAAGATTTATAAACTAAAAATAGTTTAATAAAAACCTTAATAAAATGGCTAATTAGTTAGCTAATAAACTAGTAAAATTTTTTTTTTAAAACGTTACTAATTTAAAACTAATAGAGTAATTATATACTAAAAAATTAATAATTAATTTAAATTTTTTTACTATATTATTATAATAATGGTTTATTTTACTTTTTATTAAATTAATTTATTAATTTATTAAAAAACCTATTTTATTTACTATAAAAAAGCTAAAGCTTTAATAAAATTAGTTTTTAATACATACTATAATATAGTAAAAAAATGAAAACAGTAAAATAATTTAACTTTTAATATAAACAAAATTTTCTAGTAGTAACTACTATAACAAGTAATATAAAAAAATACTATTAAATAATTTTGCTATCCTTAATAGTAGTAACGAACATAAATAAGCTTTGTAAGCAAAGAAGCTAGAGTTATATTAGAGCAAGGACTTAAAGAAAGGAGATATGCTTATTAACTCGCCGCTTTTCTAGTAAGTAAAGGAAGGTAAGAAGGACCATCCCATAGTCTCTAAAATAGCCCTTGACTTTCTGTGAACCGTCTATACTAGTTGTGAGTGCGAGAGAAGTTTCATTGTAGTTAGGAGGACTATTACAGCCGACAGGAACTCACTTGTAGGTACGATAATTGAGGCGTTGCAACTACAGAAGAACTGGCTGCGCAATGGCGTCGTCAAAAGTGAGTTGACGGGACTCACCTCATATATTGAAGGCCTCCCTGCACTTCCTACACGATATACACCCTCTGCGGAAGCCTCTGACTTCGAAAATGCTGGTACGTGACAAGTCTACGCGTCTACGGGCCGTAATTAGCCTCAAATCGACTCATCCGTAAGTAAGTAGTTCGAATTTGATCCGTAATTGGCCTCTGAGGGCGACCAGTCTACTGATAACTGACTGTTGGAAGCCCTGGTCATCTCAATCTCCCGGTGTCGGTGAGATAAGATCCGCAGTTCCTGCCGTTTATCCTAGGATGAAGCGATATACTTCATCAACGGGCCAGATGCCTCTTCACATACTTCCCGGTCAGCTCGGATCGCACTGTCTGCTGACAGTGAGGAGCTCTTTTTCGGACTGCTGGCGAGGATGTATCTGTGTTCGGTTCTGATGGCTTGGCTGAGGAATTGGGGCGCGTCGAGCGAGGCGCTGGCGCGGCAGCCTGTGCAGAGGAGATGTCAAAAGGCCCCAGCGATGGTGTTGAGATGGATTCGAATGGTCATGTCTACGCTGGGAATAATGAGCAAAATGTGGCGGCGGCGTATAATCCTGCTCTTAGCAAAACGAGGGGATTTTGTAGGGAATCCGAGGATTAACTTGGTCTATACGAGTGAGAATCTCCACATGACGAATCTTTACATTTGTTTGGTTCGAGTATGATATATCGTAGTGTCCGTGGCTACGGATGGGTATCATGTAACTGTCAGTCATGTGAACCTCGCTCCTGGCATGTATCCTGATATTGATCGAAGGGTGAAAACCCTGGGCGTTATTGAGGGCGAAGTTGCCGGATAATGGGACTGAAGCATTGCTGAATTGAAAGCAATGTGGCCCGAAAAGGGTGGCGCTGCATATCATCTACAGGGCAGGGCATCAGACATCGACTGAGGTCGAAGCATATCCAACAAAAGTATTGGAGAATAATCGTGACGGCGTTACACGACAAGCTCCTATTCTGTATTCTCGACAAATCTTCCGAGGAGATGTAGAAGTTCAAGAAGAGTCGCGTACACGTTTTACGTTCGTCCACGCTCATAGGATAGCGTGATGTAATTTACTTGCCCTAACACCGCCAAATTATTGGACCCCTCATTTGCACGTCCAGGAGATTCCGCTACGTTTATTTTAAGAGCCTTCCAAGCATACTCCAATACACAAGTGTCGACTCACAGTTAGCCTCACAACTCTCACCGCGAAAAGCTCGGCGAATCCGTTACTCCACGGACACCGTTACAGCATTGCTACCCACGAAGTCTTCTTCCAATTCAGATGCTACGGCCCGACCAACAAAGTTCTCAGCTTCACGCACCATTGCATCAAGGCCTCACCGGTACTCCCTCTCCAACCGACTCCAGTTATGTGGATCGGTTCGTCGAAGACGTCACCCTATAATGGAGCAGCATAAGGTCGCTTGCCTTGAGGTTCCTCCAAGACTTGCCAGATGAGCTCTGCCCCGGTGCGCAGAGTCCTCCAGACGCATAACTCCTACCTACATATACTAGGGAAGCCGTTCATAGACGTGATTGTGACGCCAATATGTGAGAAGGAGCTCTGTGAGGGGGAAAGGTTAGAGTTGCTAACAATTAATCCAGATTTGACAAGTTGATTGATTTGATTGACGTTTGTCAATCAAATCAAATCAAGTCGGAGCTCTTATTTTGTCAATCAAATCAATCCGAAAGCCTCAATTTAATTGATTTGATTGGCTAATTTAGTAGTCCTCATAGAGAGTTGGTTCCCAAGGTTAATATAGCATGTAAAGTGCAAGTTGCTAAGTAGCTTCACAAGTTAACCTCGGCACCTACCTAATTAGGGCATCGGATATAGTTTCTCCGGATTCCAAGTACAGAAACGCTGATCTCTAAACAAAGCCTACACGTTACCATTAACTTACCTACCTCTTTATATTCTATATATTTTAAACCTTCTAATTACTATATAATAGATTTAAATCTACTAACAGCCTTTAATAAACGTGTTGCTTTCTATAATTATAAAAACTTTTTTAAATAAACTCTTTTTACTACTACAACTACTAATACTAATAACTTCTTAAATACTAAATTAAAAAGATATAAACTTAAGATTTTTCTTAACAATAAATTATATAAAAAATTAAATTAACTATAAGTTTTATACTTTTATAAGCTGTTTATACAAGTAGAAAAAAATTAAGCTAAAAATTTTAATATTACTAGCATATTTAGTATAAAAGTAAAAAAAGAATTTATTTTTTATATAGATTCTACTACTAATATAAAAAGCAAAATAGTATATACAATATTTATGTAGTAACTTTATTAACTTAAATTTATTTTAAAGTCCAAATACTTAGCTATAAAATAAATAAATACAAAGTAATTTAATTTAGGTTTTTTTTAGGTTAAAAATTAATTTTAGCTAATATATAATATAAGGGTGTTAAAGTTTTCTAAAAAGTAGTAACTAAAATTTTAAATGGTTTTTTTATACTAAATTTCTTAACATAGTTCAAAATTAGGTAATAAATAATAATTAAGTTTTTTAAGTTATTAAAACACTTTTTTGTAAGTAGTAATTTAAGCTACTAATTTACTAATTAAATTCTTTTTTTAGTATAACTATTAAAGCTTTTATAACTATATTATAGATAAGTATTATAACTTTTTTTTTTATAATTAAAAACTCTTAAAATTCAAAATTATTTATTTTTATAACTTTTAATAATTAAACTATAATTAGTAGTAAACTAGTATTTACAAAAATAGACATATATTATATAAATAAAAAAAAGCTTTAAAATTACTTTTTTATGCTTATATAACTATATAAAAAATACTTAAATAAAAGTATAATAAAAGTAGTAAGTTTAATATTTAACACTTTTAAGCTTAAAAATAATTAAATAAACTATTTTATAATAATACTACAAATAATAATACTATAATGTAAATATTTAATAAGTAATATTATTTTTATATTATATATTATTAATTACATTATATATACTATATAATTAATTTTAGTATATAAATAATAATTTAGAATTTTTTTTAAAAAAAGCTTTAAAAATATAAAAACTAATTTAATTATAAGTTTTTTTTAAAGCTTGTTTTAAATAAATTAATATATAAAAAAATATATATAGCTAAGTAGCATAAATATAAGCTAATTAGTATACTTTTTAACTTTTTTATATTAATTATTACACTATAAGTTTAAAAGCTACTTAAAGAGTTTTAACTTAAAAAAGCTTAACATTTTAGCTTAAAAGACTTTAAATTAAAAAAGTTAGTTAAATTTTATAAAACTTAACAAAACTTCTACTTACAATATTTAAGTATGTAGTTAAATTATAAAGAATTTTTACTAATTATACTAATTATAAAATTAATAAGTATAAAAAGAAATTAGCATAAAGTGCTAGCTATAACTAAAAAAAGTTTAAGGTATAACTATATATATAAAAAAAGAGCTATTAACAAAGAATTAGACAATAATTACTAAGTATATAAAACACTTTTAACTTTATTAAGAACCTATACTTTAACTTAAAGG
This sequence comes from Zopfia rhizophila CBS 207.26, assembly GCA_010093925.1. Lineage (NCBI taxonomy): Eukaryota > Fungi > Ascomycota > Dothideomycetes > Zopfiaceae > Zopfia > Zopfia rhizophila. Next base: position 5,274,733 of record ML994610.1, read on the forward strand.
CTAAAGTGTTAATAAATACTATAAAGTTATTTAGAAAGTACCTTTTACATTTAAATAACTATTAAGTATGCTTAAGGAGTTAAAGTTTTATATTACTAATATTAATTACAAGAATTTAGACGCACCTAAAGATTATCTTAAAACAAACTATAATGCTATGTAGGCTAAAATCTATAAGTACTATAAAAAGCTTAATAAATTACTTATTTACTATACTACTACTTAACTCCACTCACATTATAAAAATATACTAAATGTACTTTAGAAAGTAAAAGATAACGATAAGAATAGATTAAAATAAAACTAGTTGTCTAATAACAATTAGGCATTCTAGTAACCCTAGAAATCTTATAAAAATGCAACTACTAAAGCAGTAGTATTGAATAAAGTTGTTTAACCTCTAGCCAAAGCCTCAATTTGCGTCAAGTTAACAAGATTTCTTAAATACAGTTGTAAAGACAGCTGAAGAGACTTCACAGTAGGCAATTATCAACAAGTACACTATTTAGAAGGAAAAACTACTTTTACTAGAGAACGACCTACTCGCACTTAATCCTATTCGTTACTGGCTTTTTTAGGAGCGTTGATTACCTCTTCTCTTTTAATTTATAATTGATATATTTGCTAATCCTACATCTAGCGTAGATTGCAAAAGAAACTTTAGTCAGCTTAAAAACTTACTTGGCGTAAGAGACTTAGGATGAAGGTGGATTTGCTTTCTATACTTTAATTTTTAAGGTCTTTTAAAAGGATAGGTCTTAAACGCGCGCAAAAGAGTGCAGGTAAGTGTATTTCATCCATTTTTTACACCTTAGCGGCAAATAATTCTCAACACCACGCCAAGATCTCACGATAGACGCTATCGACGAACTTATTGAGGAACTTAGCGACATTGATTAGCTTATGTAAGTCTCAATCAAGTTTCCCAAATCAATCAAATCAAATCGGGGGCTTCAAAGGAGCCAATCAAATCAAATCGACTCCGTCGATTTGATTGATTTGATTGTTAGCAACTCTGGGAAGGGTCATGCAGGAATTGCAAGATGAGGTGGCGAGGAGAGGAGAATTAGAGGGGAATGCCCCCTGAAGTGTGTATTGTGGGAAACTGGAGGGCTCATGGGGTATAAGAGGTGTGGAAGGGTGTCGTATTGTTCGAAGGAATGCTAGAGGAAGAATTGGAAGGTGCATAAGGCTGTCGGTGAGTGAAAAGTAGGCTGCGGACGCGGTAGTTCAGGGCTAGGAAAATTCTCAGTGGCTTAAATTGCGGACTGGCCCTGTTCCTCTTTGACCTCAGCACGCTGTCCACACAGTCGTTCAGGTCCTTACAACGCTCGGCTATAGCTTGGAGAGCCTTTTGTTGCTTCCGCTGGGAACCATCAGACACCTCTTAATGGAGGCCAGAGTCTCTGATGATCCAGAATTTCCGGGAAATTAGGAGGATCCTAATGCTCAAGAACCTCTCGAAGGCTGTGAGTCCCGTGGTAGTAAGACAACTATTGGCATAACCGCGGTAGGCAACCTTGCTATCTAACGCTAAGGTGGGCAGAACCCAAGGTGCAGACGCTACTACAGCACCATTGATGCCGTCATACTGTCATTATCGCCCATTTGATTATTATGTACTTAACCAGTCATTAACTTCAACCAAGAACCAATCCATAATGTTCAAGGCAATATTTATGAGTACTTCCAGCTGCCAAGACATGACTTCCTCCATGAACGACTCTGATAGAGCAGGAATAACATTATTAATACCACATGATTTTGGAGCTAACCAATATCCTCCGGCCCGTTCAATGCCCTCTGCGACCCTTCACAGAATCCATTACATTGACAATCAATCCGCTCGACCATTCACTTCAAGTGCCGCAATATGCAGGACCAGTCCCACAATAACCCCACTGAGAACAGCACAGCCCACCAGCACAAAGCCCACCAGTGCCGCAATTAGCCGGTGGCGTCCCGCAATATGCCGAACCACTGCCACAATAGCCGTACTGAGAGCAGCATTGGCCTGCCGCACACGTTCCGCCCACCCCGCCGACGCAGGAGCCTGATTGACAGTAATCGGGCCCGGCGCCGCAATACCCGTACTGGGAGCAGCAATAGCCCCGGGGGCAGATGCCGGCAACGCAGGCACCTACTTGGCGGTCCTCAAGAACATCGTCGTTGACTGGAGATCTGTTGACTGGAGATGTGGAGGAGAGAGAAATGAGGAGAGACAAGGCCACGGTAGCGGGAGTTCCGGCTATGTACATTGCTGCAAGTCAGGTATGTCGTAATGAGGGAGGTTAACTTGGGTACAGCTGGCTTCAAAACTATAGAAAAAGCTAAGAGAAGAAAGGTTTCCAGGTTTCCAGGCCGGAACTTCTTTTATACTTGAAGATTTTAGACTACCTTCTGCAGCACAAGTTCGTAGCTAACACACTCTTGGAACATGAGCTGAGGTTTTATAAAAGGCTGAGTGGAGGAAGATAGGCATCCAACAAGAATAAGATTCGATACAAAATGTGGCTATGATAACGGATTATATTGCATGACTTTTGCTTGTAACCAGAAGAAATATGCCTACTCCAAATATCGAGACCCAATGGCACGGCATTGAGACTTGTGGAGGGTGTAGGCGTCGTGATAGATTGAATTACATCAGCTCCTTGAAAGAACCGCTGGTTGGATAGGACCCCACCAGACAGCTTTCCAAGAGCTAAAGAATGTGAGCATCATTCGACACCTAAACACCGGGAGCGGGGCTTTCGTCAAGTATCGGAATTGGAGCGTGAGATCGGGAACTATCAGCAATGCCGCGACAGTTTCTAGTAGTATGCCTGCGGGTTGGAAATGGGTACTACGGTTAATGTATTGTACATGTACGCTTTCAAGAGGCAGGTAAGTTGGGCAGCCTCATTTAGGACTGTTCGGTTGTTATTCGATGAAGGTGAAAAAGATGACCATTATTCCCTCCGTGAATAGAAGCAAACATCCCAGCTGCTTATGTATGCTTCCGCTGCAAGGATGATCGTAGCGTCGCACTATCCAACGTCCCGAGGCAAGATCAGCCTAAGGCTGATTAACATATAGTTAATTAATGGAAAGGGCTAGAAGGGTTAGAAGCAGCTTACGCCAAGAGCGTCTAGCCTGGCCCTATATTATACATCACATGAAATGATTAACATTGCAATAGCTTCCAAAAGGCAAACACACACAGTACATAATTCCTCTTTTTTTCTCCAGGTCACGATTGAGCTCCAAGTTATCACCGGCCACTGTTACTCTGTCCAAAATTTCGGATACTTTTTGAAGCCACAATCTTCCACGATTGCTCTGTCTTTATGCATGCCAAGGCGGTCTCGCCCTTCTGTGGTTCTAGGTCTCAGCTTTTAGCCCACAAATCGTCTCATCGACCGATATAGGTAACGGGTAGAACGCGCCAAGCGGCAGATCTCACGCCAAGCTCGATGTCCAGGGCTGGAATTGGCTGGAGAAGGTTGAGATATTCATGGATATTCAAGATACGGTAAGCTTGCATCTGAACTTATGGCACAATGTTTCCATTCTAGTCGGCCGCATCGGACGTTGTAATTACCTCAGGTGCCAAATGGGGACATGGTGAATATAGAACCAGGGATAAATTCCGCATGCAAAACCATCAGCCAACAAACAGCTAAGACCCGTGGATAATCACGCGCCTTACTGCCATGTTGTTGCAACGCCGAGGATGGAGCTACAACTCCGTACACAAATACGATGGTGAAGCCCTCCTCTAACTCGGGAGTTATCACCGCTAATCCTGATCTGTAGAAGGCGAGCGCAGGCTACTTTATCCGATTCAGTTCCTAATAACGGTGTCATCATTGCTTTGCAACTGCATTGCTTTAGGATCTTGGCGTAGGATTGGTCGGAACATTTGAACTGAAGCCTGGCAATTAGGGCCACAGCATAATGCACGACCTCTGTTCCTCTTTCGATAAAACATATCATATATCGTAAAATTAACCCATAAGAGTCTCGACTACCAAAAAGTGGGCCATATAGTCATCCTTAATCCATATTGTAAAATTATGAACCTTACGCACCCCAACGTTAGAACTAATCAAAGCAAAGCCTAACGTTACTGAAGTTAATTAGCGTAGAATGGACAGCTTCCATGGGAGAATCTAAGACAATGTAATCGACTCTTGACATGAGAGACAAAACTCTCTGCAGGCACTTAAAGCAAAGGAACTAAACATGATAAATGAAAATGACATATATCTCTTCGTAGGACGTACCCAGTAAGGCGTCACTAAAGAAAAATTGATTTTGATATTCAGCCCACGATAATATGTGTAACACTCCTAAATTAGCACGCAATAGAAGTGCACTCACTTGGCTGTTAGGTTACATGCTTTTACTAGCTTACTGATGCATCAATTCCCCCACAAAATTTCCCCCCGCGGTACCGAGACTTGGCTCATAGTAAGACAGGATTGGCCCTACCCGGAGTACCACATTATCTTTTACCTCTTTTATGGGTTAATCTAATCAAGGCCGCCCTTTTGTCCAGTGGGGACAACGGACGAGCACTCATGGCTGGTCATTTGGTAAAGGTGAGCTCATCCAGGAGCTACCTAACAGTCACCTCGGCGATCTAGCAGCCTCCGCAATTTATGTCAGCATATGGCATATGCTAATTACCTCGAAACTGACGTGAGAAGAACATACCATGCATATTCCCCTTCAGCTCTCCGCATTCTGTCAAATCTTCAGGTGAGGGCTAACACAAAAGGTAACTTTGCCAATTACGCTGACAGAAACACTGAGAGCATGGAAGAATAGAACATCATTCCTCGAGGTATATAAGGCCGCACACCTGCTTCGTCAAACTGTCTTTATCAGAGCAAGCAAGAATCTGGATCAAATACAATTCTTTTACAGACCCAGTTCACATCTGAACCAGCCTATACAGCACCATGCAGCTCTTCACTATTCTCACTATCCTTTCTGCCAGCTTTGGCGCGACTCTAGCCGCCGACATTTGTCGACCCACAGGCAGCGACTGCTTTGGGACCGCGGTTTGCTGTCTTGGTATCCAGGAAGGCAATTGCTGCAACCTTGGGGCAGCCACCAATCGCATCCGCATGGTTGTCCCCGCTAACAGGTAAGAAAGGGTCTTAGCTATCTAGCATAGCCTTCACTATGTCACGTACTCAGATGCACTTTATTTTATTGATCTGATCGCTGATGCTGATATTCTTCACGCAGCCGCTCCCAAGGCTGGACTGGCTCTGGTTGCACGGGCAGCGTCGCCACCAATCAGAACACTGCGGCCCGCACCGTTTGTTTTACCTATTCGTCCAATCGACTTTCTGGCAAGTGGTTGACCGGGCTGTCTTCCCGAGTTCGTCGCGACCCCAAGGTAGAGGAATGTGCGGAGCCAAATGCTGTCCTTCAAGTGCGTGATGGCGTAACGAGACGCATTGATCTTTCTGAAGGTGTGAGTGTTGAAGACGCACTGGCTGCTCGGGATGCTGGAGTGATGGAAGCAGTCCCTTACGTTGGCGAGTATGAAACCGTTAATGAAGATTAAATACGAAAGTCAGGCAAATAGCCAGCCATAGGAATGGGAATCGATGGCAGAGAACTTGAGAATGTCGAGGGGTTATGGGCTTACCGTGGCGTAATATTCATGCACACACTCGTTTATATTTTTGCATGAATGCTTGCTAGTTAATCAATGTTAAAGTTTGACAAACAAAAATACTCTCAATATTACCCAGTTTGTGCACTAAACTCCATAATATTGCTAGCCTTCAATGGAATACTCATCCGTTATGTTCGTTTCATTAGTACCTTTGGTTAGAAAACTGGATGAGGAGGAAGTGATACTGGGGTCCTTCTGGCTAATTCTCAGTTTTTCTGCGAAAAAGCCCGCGCTCTGCACGGGCCTACCAGCTCAACGGTCATCTATAACTCAACGATTATGACATTGGTGTACAAATTATATAGCAAATACATACATCTTTTAGACAGGCATGTCTGCAAATATGTTTACATGATGTTACTTTTAATTTAGTTTATCCAGGAATTCACTATTACTCCAATTACTGCCGCTGTTGTTTCCAGGCTCATCTGCAAGCTCATCTTCCTCCTGAATATCTATCTGCTGCAACTCCTGCCATTGAAGAGCCTTTTGAGATTGTTGAGAGACCTCTTTAGCTAATTATTTGTGCTACAGGAGAGTAGTATACGGGTCGTGTATGCCACGAGCTAGGAGGGCGAGTTCAACTATAGGTGTCGCTTCTTCGGTAATGTCGCAAGTTGGCTTGAAGGGCCCTGTCTCGGCGAGATTTTGTAAGCAATCTTCACTGTTTTCTTAAAAGGTATCCGGGTTAAGGCGCCACATAAAGATATCGCAGAATGTGGTGACCCTCTGAGGCCAACCGCTTTGAGCACCCCTTGCCGTAATTGCGTACAATAGGGAGTAAATTCTTCCACCTGTTAGTAATCCTCTCAGTCCCCTCTGTCTTCTTCTTGCGCAGCTCTCATTCCTGCTTAGCAATCTCATCCTCTCTACGCTTCTTAATCATCGCGCGGCCGTCTTTGGCGTATAAGGGCCGCCTCCTATATCAAGCGTACGCCGTGAGCGCTTACGGCGCTCCTCCCTAGCGTTATTAGCTGCCTAAATAGCCTTGAGTTCGCGTTTGAAACTTCTTCAGTGGCAGCAATAGCTGTGCTAGCTATGCTAGCTATTAGGGTTCGCTCGACGTTCTCTGTGATATGTGCTGGCAGCTACTATTTAATAATACCACGGATCTTCGTTATCTACCTTGGAAGAGTTGCAATGTTCAAAAGAGTCTCCTAGCCGGGCTTACCGGGCCCAGGTATAATAGGAGGAGGGGAGTTGAGTGCCTTGCATATATTTCTGCCCATCTTAGTTCACCCTGCACGAATGGAAAGCGACGGAGGTTTTGGTCGTTTACTAAGTAACTTGGCGAGGTATTATTATCCTCTAGATTAGATGACCAAAAGGTGGGTGTAGCGGGATAGCGCATAAGCAGCTCTTCTTGCCTTGCTGTAGAAGCATCGCTAGACGTACCTCTTATAGTTTCCTGCTCGCGGAACTTCTTTACAATAGTCTTAGAATTAAATGGATGTATACTAATTCGCCTCCAGCCGCCTCAAATGGTGCCAGGGCAGAAGGCCTCTCGTCGAATAGCGTCCATAGTTGCTAACAAATCACCCTTTGTGACATCTTTTGAGCTAGTTTTGCAGCCCAATTAAGCATTCTACCAAGATACCACTTTAGTGGCTAAAAGCACCCTAGATCAAGTACCTAAAGGAAATGCGTTGTGCGCGAAGGTAGAGTAAAAAGCTGTACCCTATTACGCTCAGTATACCAAATAAATCCACAGGTATAATTTGAGCCGTACTCGTCAAAAAGTAGAACGCTTTAGGTTCCTTGAGTTCTGTACCTCGTTATTCTATTAAAATGCTTAATTAATTCAAACACGTCTCGGTATTACCATACTCTAAATCTAAATTATTAATAAAGCAGTTATTAGAAAGATTTATCACCTATCTTTTGAAAATTATACCTACCTTAATAATTGTTATAAAATTAATAATACGTTTAGTAGTTAAATAAGTTTTTACTAATAATATGACTTTATAAGTATTTACATAAAGTATACATATAAAATATAGTATTAAAATTATTTTTAAAAAAAATAAACAAGAATTTACTAATTTACTAAATTTTGTATATATATGAATTATTTGTAACTTTTATTTAATATTTAATATTATTTATATTTTATATATTATATATATTTTTACTTAAGTTGTAAATTATAATTAAATGTTTTAAAACTATATTTTAATAATATAAAGTTTTTATAACGTATTTTACAAGTAAGTAAGTTAGTTAAATAAGTAAAGTATTTTAATAAAATTTAACTACTTTATAAACTAATAATATTATAATATTAATTTTTATTATTATAATATTTAGTAAATAAATAATTAGTTTAATTTTTTTTAAGTTAATATATATTTTTTAGTTTTCAAGCTTTGTATTAATATTTATATTATATTTACTATAATATATTTACTTTAAAATACTCTTTAAATTTTTATAATTTACTATTAATTTATATATTATTATTTACTTAGGTAATTATTTTTAAGTTTATTATATTTATTAATATTTTTTATTTTTAAACTAATATTTTACAGTACTTTTTATTTTTAAATATAGTAATAAAACTATATATATTATTAACTTAAAAAAATATATTAATTATATTTATTAAAGTTTGTAATACCTTTATTACTAAAGATAATATTTATTTTAAAATCTGCTTTTATTAAATTTTAAATAGTAGGTTTAATAATATTATAAATTTTTTATAATATAAAGTATAAGCTTAAAGTATAACTTAAAAATTTCTTTTAATAAAACTTTTTAGTAATTATATTGTTAATTATAAATTATTTTAATATTTAAAGTTTGCTATAAAATGTTTTAAACTAATTTATATTAACTTAATTAATAAGGATATATTAAGTAGTTAATTAATTAATATTTATAAAACATTAAGTTTAAAAATATTATTATTAATTTAAATTAATTATAATGTATTTTATAAGCAAGTAGACTACTTTTACTAAGAATTACCTTTTCTTTAATAACTTTACGAAAACTTAATATTATTAAACACAATTTTAAAATTAGTTTTGAAATACGAAATGCAACTAATATTAAATTTGGGTTATAATAGTCTTCTCTAATTATAAGTTATTAAGCTTAGAATTTACTTTACTTTAAAATGCTTTTTAGCTATTTGTATTTATAATATTACTTAGTAATAAATTATAAAACCTTAAATACAAACTACTTAAGTCTAAATTTATAATATATTGGTATTTTACAGCTATAGTATTAGTAGTTTTTAAGATATTAAAAAATAGGAGCTAAAACTTCTTCTTATCTAAAGTTCTTAAAAACCTACTTATTCTATTACTATAAAAGCATAATATAGTCTAAATTATATATAAAATAGTTTAAATTCAACTTCTATAGTTTCTTATTTAATAGTTATTAAAATATTAATAGCTAAAAAGTAAATTTTTAAAAAGCTAGTTCTTAGCTTAATAACTTATAATTATATCAAACTACTAGAATACAAATTTAATACCAGTTGTATCGAATATTGGAAACACTAATTTTAAAAATTTTGTTAAATAATATTAAGTTTTTATAAAGTTATTGAAGAAAAGGTAATTCTTGGTAAAAGTAGTTTACTTACTTAAGTAGCCTACTTGCTTATAGAATACGTTATATAAAAATATTAACTTAATTATTTTAAATTACGATTTAGTATTAATATTTAATTACTAAACGATTTTTATAAATACTTAAAAACTAAATAAAATTATTTAACTACTTGTTATTTTTTATCACGAGAGTGCTACATGCAGGAGGTTAAGAACTTAAAAAAAAGTATTAATTAATTACTACATATAATACCAAGTAATAATTTAAAACGTTATATAAAGAAAGGAAGAAATAAAATGGGCTGTAAATAAAGTGTTTAGGTAAGAGTTTATATACTAGATCTAGCACAAAGCTAATATATAAACACATAGTATAATAAAGAGGCTTATAGAAAAGGCTTTCTTAAAAAGCTCTTATAAGATATCACGAGTAGTTACCATAACATTTTTAAACTTATAAGTAAATATAAAAATAGAATAATTTTTAAAATAATTTTTAAAATAACTTTTTTTTTGAACTTATTATAGCTATTTGTAAAATAATTAAACTAACTTTTTTAAAAATATAAAAATAGCTTATAATAATATAATATAAAAGTTATTAATATAATATTATATAAAGTATTATATAAAAATAAAATAAATTTATTTCAAACTTATTATCTTTTACTATAAAAGAAAATATGGCTTTATTATAAGTAAACATAATAATAAATTCTAGAAAACCTAAAAGCAAATATATATTAATATAACAAAAATTTAAAACTACTAAATATAATGCTTTAATATTAAAAAATAAAATTTATTAAAGTTTAAAAAAAAGTTTACATAACTAAATACCATAAATATTAAAATAAAGTAACTAAATAATGAACTAAATAATAAAATTATAAAATATAAAGTATTAAAAAAACTTAAATTAATATTTTATTAGTTATAAATTATATAATATTTTTTATAATATTTATTATATAAAAATTATAGAAATCATGTTTAATAGTATTGACTAAAAAATTATTTTAAATTCTAAAAAAAATATGTGCATAATAGTATTATAAATATAAAACAAGTAAAAAAAAAAATTATAAAAAACTTTACTATAATAATAATAAGCAATTTAATACTTTTTAAATTTCTTTATATTTTGTTTTAAATTTTTATAAAAAGTAATTAATACTTATAAAAAAAGCAACTTTAAAAATTAATTAATATATTTAATTAGCAAATGCTTTAAATAAGTAAGTAGTTTATTTTACTAAATTTTTACTACTTTATAAACTAATAATAACTTAATACTAGTAGCTATTATAAGAATATTTAAATAGTAAATAGTTAACCTATCTGTTTTTAACTTTTTTATATATATAAAAAGTATACTTAGTTTTTTTTATAGTATTTATATTACTTTTATTATAATATATTAACTTTAGTACACTTTTTACTTTAGTACTCTTTACTTTTAATTTGTTTATTAGCTTTACTTTAAGTAATTATTTTTAAATTCTTTACTTTTCTTAGTATTTCTTACTTTTAAATAGACTTTTAAATATACTTTTTATATTATATTATAGCCTTATTTACTTTTTAAAGCTTAATAACTTATACTTTTAATAATATAGCTAAAAATATTATTTACTTAACATATTTTATAAACTAATAAAGTAATTTAATGATTAAATTAAGTAAACTATTTTAATGTTTTTAAATTTAATTGCAAATTAAAACTATTTAAAAACTTAATTTAGTAGTAGTTTTTAGTATTCTTAACTTTTATAAAGCATTTTTTTTTTAGAAAAAGAAAATAGTATTTATAGCTTAATATTAAGCTTTAAAAGTACTACATTTTAGTTAAATAAAATTAAGTTAGTATTTTAAAAACTTATATAAATATTACTTTTCGTAATTACGTTTTAATAAGCTACTTTAAATACTAATAAACACTTAAGCTTTATAATATAGTAAATATAGTTATAAATTAGATTTTTAACTTAGTACCTATATACATTCTTTAAAAGTAAAAAACAGCTTATATCAAGTAGTTAAAGTAAATATAATATATAAAATAGTATATAAAGTATAATAATATTCTTTTTTTTATAAAGTTACTAAAAATTAAGTAAATTATAGCTTTTATAGCTATTAATTATTAGCAAACAACATGTGCTTACTATATAATTTTTTATATATTTATTAAAGTACTATAGCTACTTAATACTAAGTTTATTAGTTATCTCGCTATTATTACTTAGTAAAATAGTTTAATTTATAGTATATTATTACTCTTATATTATATAGAAAAGTGGAACTTTTCTATAAAAATAATAAATATTAAAATTACTTATTTTTAAATATTAATACTTTAAATTACTGTAACTTATTTATAATTACTTAGTTATATAACTTTATATTAATTACGTTTATTAAAGCTTGTAATAACTTTACTACTTATAATAATACTTATTTAAAAGTTAGTTTTATTAAAGTTATAAACATTTTTTTTAATAATATTATACTTTTTTATTATATAGTATATAAGCTTAAACTATAATTTAATAATTTTAGAATTCTTATATAAAGCTCTTTAGTAGTTATACCTTTAATTATAAACTATTTTAACTTTTAAAGTTTACTATATAAAGTTTTTTAATTACTTAATTTTAATTTAGTTTATAGAACATATAGTAAGTAGTTAATTAGCTATATTTCTTATAGTATTAAGCTTAAAAGAAAATCCTTACAAATTTAAGTTAAGTATATACTAAATAATAACTAATTTTTTTTAACTTTATAAGGTTTTTTAAATTAGGCTTATAATTATATTATAAAAGAGTTTTAACACATTATTATTTTAGTATTTTTTAGTTAATGTTATATACTTTTATAGTATATTACTTGCTTTAAAATTAGTTTTAATTAATTACTAAAATAGCTAGAGCTACTCTACTTTTTTAATAAACTAATTAAATATAGTATTATTAATACATTATAATTAAAAGCTAAAAAGTCGCGTTTTTTTATATAGTAGAGTACTTACTTATTTAAAGTATTTACTTACAAATTATATTATATAAATAGTAATAAAAACTAATTTAAAAAAATATATAATTAAAGTTATTTACAAAAAAAGCTAATTTTAAATATTAAATTAAATTAAAGCATGTTATAATTATTTATTATATTAAATACTAACTATATTAATTATAAATATATATTTATTTAATTTTTTTTTTTACTTAAATTAAAGTTAAATAATTTATTATAACTTTAGGTATTTTAACTTATTTTATACTAAATGCACAAAATTAAAAAAATTTACTATTTTTTATACTAATTATTACTTTTTAGTATTAGTTTATTATAATCTAAAATAAATAATATTAAATATACTTTAGTAAGTATTAATTATAACCTAAAAAAAAACTAATTTACTTTAATTTATATTTCTTTTTTATTTACTAGTTTTATTTACTTTTAAAGTATTTAAAAAACTAATAATTGAATAAAATGTATTATATATAACGCTTTTTATAAGTGAGTGGGCTATACAAGCGAGTGGGCCACCTTTACCAAGAATTACCTTTTCTTTAATAACTTTACGAAAACTTAATATTATTTAACAAAAATTTAAAATTAGCTTTTTGGATACTAAATACAGCTAGTATTAAATTTGCATTATAATATTCCCAAGTAATAATAAGTTATTAAGCTTAGAATTGGCTTTTAAAAATTTAGTATTTAGCTATTAATGTTTTAATAACTATTAAATAAGACACTATAGAAATTGAATTTAAGCTATTTTATATATAATTTAGACTTTATTATACTTTTATAGTAATAGAATAAGTAAGTTTTTAAGAACTTTAGGTAAGAGGAAGTTTTAGCCCCTACTTTTTAATTCCTTAAAAACTACTAATACTATAGTCTTTAAATTTTAAGATATTATAGATTAGACCTTAAATACCTCGTATTTAAATTTTTAAAATTTATTATTAAGTAATATTATAAATATAAATAGCTAAAAAGCATTTTAAAGTAAAGTAGATTTTAAGCTTAATAACTTATAATTACGTAAGAATATTATAATGCAAATTCAATACGAGCTGTATTCAATATCTAAAAAGCTAATTTTAAATTTTTATTAAATAATAATAAGTTTTCGTAAAGTTATTAAAGAAAAGGTAATTCTTGGCAAAAGTGGCCCACTCGCTTGTATGGCCCACTCACTTGTAAAAAACGTTACTATTTTCTAAATTTCTATATTTAATTTACTTTTATTTTATTCTATTTTTTATTTTTTATAGTAAATTTAATTTTATAATTTTTTTATATATTTATTAATAAAATTAAGTTGTTTTAAAAAACAAAAGTATTTTATATAAAATTTTAAATTATAAAAAACTATTCTTTACTTTTTTTTTTGCTTACTTTTAAGTAACACTTTTTAAATAATTTTTTTTAACTTTTTACTATAAAACTATAAAATTAAATTTATAATTATATATAATAGAATTTATATAATAGTTTAATAATAAATTAATTAAGTAATATTATTTATAATATTTATAGTTATTATAATATATTAGTATCAATAATTATAATTTAAAATAAATTTTAAAAAATAGTATTTATACTTAGTTAATATTTTAATTTTCAGTATTATTAAAAAAATATAATTTTTTTTAATATAATAAAATATAGTAAAAATTTATATTACTTTAATTATTTAATTAATATAAAAAAAATTAAATAATTAATTAAAGTATTAAATAATAAATTTTTTTTAAATAATCTAAACTTAATTTTAATTAATGTGGTAAATTTCTTTACTATAATATTAATAGTTTAAAAAAAATAAGTACTATAAACTATAATAAGTTATTAGTATAAACTAATAATGTTAATAATATATTAATATAAAACATAATATGTTAAAAATTAATTACTAAAATTAAAAAACATATTTAATATATAAGAAGTATATAATAAAAAGTAATAATTAATAAAATTAAATTTTGTACACAATTTAAAGTAATTTAAGTAATTTAGTAAAATTAGTTAAAATTTAAAAAATTAATATATAAATTATTTATAAAAAATTGGCTTTTTTATTTTATAATTATTTTATTATATTAAACAACTTTTAAAATTATTATATAATATAATTATTAAATTTTTACATTATATTTATATAATTAATATATATTATACAAGTTTTTTTGTATAATAAATATAATTACTAAAGTATTTATAATTTAGTTTTTATAATATATAGTAAAGTTACTTTAATTTAATTTAATTAAATACTAGTATAAAAAAACTTATTTTATAATATTTACAACTATAAATTTTTTTCTCTTTTTTTTAAATTTAAGAATAATACAATTTCTTTATTTTAGGAAATAATTTTAATAGATTTCGTTATTTACTAGTTTTATCTAAACTATAGAGTAGTTTAGTAGCAACTTAGTTTACTACTACTTAGTTTACTAAGTAGCACGGTAGTGACTATAGCCTACGCCCTCTAATTTACACGTTCTACTGCTACTACTTATTCTACTTTTTTGTAATAACGACATTACATAAAAAAGCCGTATAAACATTGACTCATACCCTAATTCCAAAATTAAAAAACAGTCGTTCAAAATTTCACACTGCAGAAATTCACGCAACTGAGTATTGAACCTAACAACTCGCTACAAAGCCCATATCCAACTCCGTTTATACAAAACTGGAGGATGGTGTGAACTAAAACTGAGAGTTCGTCGATCCACGAAATTCCCAAAGCCTGGATGCTAGTGCTACGTGCCACCGGTCTCGTAGATCGGCTTCGAATTCGCGAAGATGCGAGTACATGTGAATTAACTGATCAATATAGAAATCATACACCAAATATCAATGACATCGGGAAACTGGACCGGGCAGTGAGTGAAGCTTCCGTAAAGCGTGCGACAACAACCTTATTTTTTTCGGCTGGGAAAGAGTTCTAGAGAAGATTTGCTTGTGTTTTATGGGAGTTTTAGGATAGAACAAATAGTTCGACTGCGAACACGCAGGGTATCCACCCAATTCAAATTGTATATGGGAGATGAAGCCTCTGGAACTTCGATACAGATAGCCTTAGCGTCTGGGCTAAGGTGAAGCTAGTAGAGAGTCTTGTAGAAGTGATGACGAGCACCCCAGTGCTATGATGTTTCAGAGTGCTATACTCTATTGTCCATACCGAATTTCGCATGGTTCAAAGTATTCAAGCTGTAGATTTACAGCACGGGGGTTTGAAGACTTGGCTCTTTCACTGTTGCTTATTTTAAAAAAACAGTTTCCAAGACAGCAACCTGAATGTCCACGAGCAATTCTTTTAGCACTTAGTGTGGAACACATGTCACATAAGCTTCACTCCAGGAAGCTGCTGAAAATGTTGCGTGAGAGAGAACGATCTCACAAATCGTCGGTGTTTATACCCGCACATGCATTGCAGGAAGTGTACCAGCACAAGTCATCAATTACATCATCTATGACCCGTTTTCTTCACCCTACCGTCCCTCTACCGCCCTCATTTAACGTCATACCTCATCACCGCCTTTCGCGTCTTTCATTCATTAGTACACCGTCTCATGTTTTTAAAATACTCGCCGCAGCCAAAATCGCCTTCGCCGTCTTCCCAACATACTTTTCCGCCAGAATAAAATTTCCCGCAGTCACCGACTCCGTGATCCCTGGGAACGTAGTCGGCGCATATCCGGTATCCAATCCAGGAGCAAAGATAAGGTTCTGGAAGAACTCTCTACCGGGGAGACCTCCTTGGCTCGCAAAACCTCGCGAGAAGTCGCGAGCTTTGTGGTTCGCCGTCGTGAGAAGGTCCGAGTCGTTGGAAGAGAGGGCGCGTCCGCGGAGAGTATTAAATTGCTGTGCCGAGTCTTCGAAGGTGACGATGGCATCACTCAGTTCTGTGAGATCCAGTGTGCCATTTGAGGAAGCGATAGTTTCGTCAAGCTCTTCGAAGTATGTGTGCAATTCGGGGCCGTAATTTGCTGGTTCGAGAGGCAGCGAAGCATCGTTGGCTAAATGGTACAGAAACAACGTAAGATACTGTCCAATAGCTTTATGCGTGAGGAATCCTGGATCGCCAAAGTTTGCCATCCAATGGTAGGAATCGTAATTTGAGTGAGAGTGGTAGATCGGGTCGTTCGCGCCCCTGGTAGTGCCAAGATCGATGGCTCCGATGCCGCGGTGCAAGAACGAGGTATAATCGCTTCCGCTACCTAGCACACCGATTTCGCCACCTTCTTCCTCCCACACATCGTACAAGGTGCGGTTGGTTGTGCCCCGGTAGGGCCAGACAATCTTCTTCGCGATAGAAGTAGTAACGCTGTGGAGGTCTGGTGAGGCGGAAAAATCAGGGATAGTGCCAGATACGCCAACATCTATGTTGAGGTACGATACCGCAGTACCTTTCAGCCAAGGGATGTATTCTTCAACCCACTCCGTGCTATTAAAACAGTTGGGACGGAACTCATTTAGACATAGTGAGGGGAGACTCGCCTTCCAACTAGACCGTACTCTTCCGCATCCCAACTAGCAAGGACGATCGTGCGCTTTGGCTTCCACCCAGTCTTGAGAAGATTACCAAATGCCTTAGCTAACTCGACCAGAACCGCTGATCCGGAGTTGGGGTCCGCTAAAACTCGTCAACTCTTATCTTTTTAGTCTTACGGTTTTACAACTCACCTGCGCCACCAACCATCCAAGCGTCACGATGGTTCCCAACTATAACTACCTCATCTTCATTAGTGCCATTGATGATCCCAATCACATCCCAAATCCAGGTAATCTTATCTTCGAGAATGTTGCTCAAAGACAAAGTGGTGCCGGGCGCTGGTCCAGTGCTGTAGGTAACATTTGGAATTGCGCCTACCCAACCTGTACGATTGACTGCTTGCCCAACAGTTCCATAACTATCCAGAGCCTGGAGGAGTGGCTGGGCTTCGATCCAAGAAATGGGAAGCGAAGGAATACTAGGAACAATATTGCTCTTTTCCGCTCTAGGTGAGTCCTTTTTTGATGGGTAGCCTGGTGTGGTGGGATCACCAGGGTAGATACTCAGAAATTGCACGCTGCCTCGTTGAATGCTGGTAGGATTCCTCGCGGGGCCATTTGGATATGCAGCGACGCCCTTCGCTTCGGTCACATTTCCATCGTCGCCTGGGTCGGTGAAAATTACAGCACCAATCATTCCATGCTCTTGTGCGTTTTTCACTTTCAACCCTCGGAAGGGCCCTCCGTACTTTGCGAGAGCAATCTTGCCTTCGAGTTCAACGCCTAGGGCCTGTAGACGGTTGAAGTCGACCTGCTGGCCACGTCCTAGGTGCATATCAGCTTTATTGCCATCAACTTGTGGTTCAACCTACCAACGTAGACATATTCGGCTGACGCATTGCCAGAGAAGGAATACCCATGAAAAGCTGGGACTCTGTTAGGGTAGCTACAAATCGTTAGCGCAATACGATCCCCAGATCAAACGATTATAATTAAATTTCAATCCTATCTTCCAAAAAGTTGAAAGACACATTAGAACACTTAAGGTATCTAGGGAGCTTGCAATCTGCATTAGAAATATTTCAAATAATTTTGAAAGCTTTTCAATGAAAGAACGTCCTTACTTAGTAGTGTCATCTACGGCGAGCACGTCCTCTTGGAGAATTGGCGTGTAAGTGCTGCCATTGGCATAGTTGAGCTGGAGGGAATGATGGACAGGGTAGTTCAAGTAAACATCTTATCGACAGTTAATTCACGATTTCATTAGCATAGTGTAGAGGTTGTACAGTATTCCTCTAGCCTCGATGTGAAACCATACTCTGCCCATCGACCGGCGGTCCATTGGGCCATGGTTTTGTTTTCGCCCGCAACGTGCCTTCCATGGGCTGCGAGCCATAGTTAGAGTCTGTCTTCATATCTTGACGAGGGGAGACGCACTGTAGTAATATGACCAGGTTGATATCGAGGAGCTATCAAAAGAATCTACTAAGATTTGCTCATTCTGGTCCAAGACTGGAGGGAATGTAGTATTGTAATTCTGTCGCTTTATGTGCCTATTGTGGTTTCGAAATATGTGCTCTCGTTGACAGGCGCGTGCGCCGATTGCAACAATTAATATTTGACTCAACTTCATAATGTCTGTTGCATGAGGATGAGGATGAATAGTGAGCGCAGACAAAAGGGAAAAGAGCCGTACACGAATTTAAGTACGCAATCAGCGACGGCAAAATCGCTGTAATAACGTCAACGACAAGGTTGGTCAAAGAACTTGTGATGCAGGGCAGCCTCCCAATAACGCAATTGACACCACTCGAGGATCCTTGTCGGTGCCTGTCGAGCCTCCGCCTGAATCTGTCCAACCTTGTCTGCAGGTTTATCCTCCATTAGGCAGGTCGTCAAAATGCAAGCGGGGATTCGTCGTGTTAATATTGCTTGGCATACAATATTCATGGCAATGTGCAGCGGCGGCGCAGTACTCCGTGTTAGATTTAATGTTTTAGCCCTTTAATATTACCGACTTAAGTGAGGCTGACGCACGTGTTCACCTGGCGCACCAACAACCCAAAATTCTGCGCACAACCCAAAACTTAACATAACTCTATCTCCACCAATATGGACCCAACTGGAGCCGCGCTAGCGTCATTACAATTGCTGAAGTCCAGCAAAACTCCTAATTATACTGCTGTTGCAGAAACAAAAAGGGCTGTAACCGATGTACGCTGTCGAAGTATAGCTGGGGCGTGTATGGTACCAGGGAAGCCCAATACCAATCTCAGTGATTTCTCAACGACCAGCAATCAAAAATGTTTTGTTATCTGAGCCAACAAGCTTACCGAGCGTGGGTTACCACGTTGAACGAGATGTTACGCAACTTTGCAAAAGAAATCACTGGCAACGAGTTTAAGCCTAGCCAGGCTTAGCCAAACCGCTGGCGGAAACGTCACAAAGACAAGATTATAGCCATACATTCAATTGGGATAGATCAATGTAGGAAACCGGAAGATTCAATTTAGACCTGCACCCTATGTTCTGAACTTATAGATAGGAAAATAAAGCAATACGATGTCGAGAAGGAACTAATGTATAATATGAACTAGAGAGGCTTCCTGCTCGGGATCCTACAGAAAGGCAGGAGATAATTCTCCCGAAGAAAGTATGAAGAAGGTGGCCTCAAGCAACGGCTACGGGATAGAAATCGAGGGTGGATCAACTCAATTAGTAGCATCTGCGAAGATGGGACTTCCCTATCACCAAACCTTATCTACCAAGCAGTCTCTGGTCGAATTCAAGACACCCGGCTACAGGACTTTAACATTAAGGAGCAAAGCTGTCTTCTTCTCTTATCTCAAAGCGGCTGCACGAACGACGAGTTGGACTGTAGCTGGCTCGTCAATGTACTCGGTCTAGAAACCAAGGCTAAGGCTCGGAGAAGTATAGGTTGCTTATCCTCGACGGCCATGGCTCACATGTAGCTATGAAGTTCATCGAATACTGCGATAGCGGTAAGATCCTATTAGCTATATACCCGCCTCATTTGACGCATAAATTGCAGCGGCTTGATGTCGCTTTGTTTGCCCATCTTCTCATTGGCTTCCAGCAGTGAGACCGAGAAGTTTCTACACGATTGCCAGGGCCTCTGCAGGCTAAGAAAAAGTACTTCTTTCGTAAGTTCTGGGCAGCGTGGAAAATGTAGTAATTGTTAAAAATAAGATATTAATTCTGGGTGGGGAAAAATTGATTGATTCCATTTGATCCACATTCCAAATCCACTACCCGAGCGGTTTACAAAGCAGGAAGAAAATAGGCCTTCATCTAGCAAGCCTTCGAACTCCATATTGAAGCCTAAGCATTGGAAGTGAGTTGAGACGTTCCCACTCAAGACAGAACGCAATTTCTATGATGAAAAGTCTCAAAAGCTTAATGGCACGATCCAACATCTTTCGACTAAGGATATTCCCCCAAATTGCAAATTTGAGACTAGAGAACGCTCGGTGTATAGAGCAGAAGTGCTGCCAACGATTGAAGCCGCTTGAGTTTGAACTACACGCCCTCGAAGATGGTATGGCTATATTTTACAGCCGGAAGAAGGGATAACAAGCTGGTGATCATCAAGCTGCAATGAGGCTGCAGCACAGCTGGCTTAGAGAGGAAAAAAAACACGAGAAGCTTCGTAGGGAGGAATAAAAGTCTGAAGAGCTAGTTGATAGTAAAAAAGGTCTTAACAAATTCTAGTTTATTTTCTACTACTTTTTCTTTATTTGATTTAATTAAAGGCAGCTTAATAGCCTTTTACTTTCCCTTGCTCTTGCTTTTATTATTGCTTTAAAGCTGTCTGTTGTTTTTAAGCAAGCCTTGTCTCCCCTTTCTACCGTTACTTTTCCTCCTGTTTAAGCAGCCTAGCCTCTTAGACAGCAGCCTAAGTTGCCTTCAGTTCCTTAACTAGCTATGCTAGAAAAGAGTTAGGAATTTTTTTTTGACATTTTGCACGTAAATTTTAGAAGATATATAGGTTTTTAAATATTAGTAGCCTATAATAAAATATTTTACAAATTTCTTAATTTATAATATTATATATTAAGTAACTAAATATACTAGTTTTAATGAAGAAATATGATTTTTAGTTTTATAAACTTAAATTAATTTATTTAAATTGTTAAAACAACTAACTTATTAATATAATTTCCAAAATAGTTAATGTAAGTAAATTATATTTTATATTAAAGTTAAAATATATAAGGCACAGTATAATAATTACTAAAAAAATTTATATTAAGTAATTTTTATTTTATATTTTATTAACTTATAAAAATTTTATTAAAGAAGTAGATGTTAATTTAGGGCTCCATGAAACCGGCCTCTACACCTTTACGTGGGGAGCCTAGGAACCTGGCAGCTACTATTGATGTTCCATTAGGATCGTGTCAATAGACTACTAGAGCAAACGCAGACCCTATGGAGTATGTCAGGGGTAATATATCCCGGAAATCGAGAATTCGGGATGTGTGAGCCTAGAAATCCCCCTATACGGGGTAAATGAACCCAGAATCTGTCAGGGGTAATATAACCCGTACAATTTACGGGATTGTTCACCCCAGATTTCTATCTGGGATATCTTACCCCTGACTGTTTAAACTTTGGTGTTGGTTCAATCTTGGCAGCTCTCGGATATGTGAGGCTCTGCGGCCCTCCACGCAGTGAGGGAAAAGACGGCAGAATCAATCGATTCGGCCGAAGTTTACCCGCGCGTAGTTACTGGCACCTGCGCAAGTGTTTAGAGGCTCCTTGCAAGACGTCGTTGGTGAGCAGAGGTGTAAAGTGCCAACTATGGGCGGCTACCATGCAGCCAAGCTGTCAAGTACGTCAGGGCCAACTTCGGCTCACGTGCATTTATCTTCCATGGAACCCCCACGTTATTTTCAAGCCAATCAGAATGGCCCCACAAAATTCGGGAAAAGGCGTCCCTTTTCGGGATCCTACGTCCCCGGTTTCCCTATACAAAATTGGCTACGAATCTGGGATATAGAATCCCAGAAAGTACGGGGTAGTTTACCCCGGAATCCTAGATGTTCCACCCCGGCGAATACTCCATAGGGGAGACGTGTGTACGGCGGCGCTGCGTCGTCGCTGCGTCGTCGCTGCGTTGTGGTGGCGGGCATGTGAATAATTTTCGCCGCGAGAGAGTGAGCCCCAGCGGAGGTTCACAAACACGAACACCATGTCTTAACGTACACATTCGGGTTATTCGAATCTACAGCACACATTCTTCGGCGTCCTCTCTTCCTCCTATGAACCGATTATTGCATCGTACTACATACACAAACACACGATACACATGCAACCTGCGCCCTAAGGCTATAAGTAGAAGAGACTTTCTATTCTAACGTTGTCCGGCAGCCTAAGTATCTAGCCATAAAGGCTTTGTGCACCTCTATAATAGCGCTGGATTGTGTTTTCTAACTGTTCGCTGTTATAACGAAGGGGCCTGAGTTTGGACTCTCAAGTAAAGCGATACCTAGTTACACCCCGTTGACCCTCTAATAGAAAGATGGATGAGAACATTCCTCTAGCGGCTACGCACTTTCGAGCGGAACGCAAGCAGCTATTAAGGTAATTACATACATAGAGGCTTGAATGAAGCTGGAAATAAGTATATGGCTTTATAGAGGCAACATTAACGTGGCGAAAATGGCTTGAATAGTAAACGGGGTAAAATGAGTATTTAGACACATTTTTCCACGCAAGGAAACTAGAGTGTTAGTACAGCACGACTTAAAGGTGTTTTTCCTTTTATTAATATAGTATAGACACTACTTAAAGTATTACGTCTTATGTTTCCTTTAGAGGTTTTTTATTTACTTAATTAAAAAAATATTAGCCTATATAAATATATTAACAGAACTAAATTAAGTTTTAAACTTAAAATAATAATATATTACTTTTATATATTTTAATTTTATAATAACTAATTATTAAAAAAAAATTAAAAACTAATTTTTTATAAATTTTGTTTATATTTTATTACTTTTTATAAAAATTCAATAAAAGTATACTTTACTTTTAATAAAAATATTATATTTTATTAATAAACTATATATATAAAAAAGTTATATACTTTTATCAAAAAATAGTTGCTTTTAATAACTTTATTAATATTAATTAAAATTTCCAAAAATTTAAATATAAATTTATATATATATATATTATATATAGTATTAAATTTAGTTTATTATATTTTTACATAATATTAAGTTATTAAGCTTAAAAGTTACTTTACATTAAACTACTTTTTAGTTATTTATAGTTTTATTATTATTACCTAATAATTTACACTATAGCTTTAAAGTTTTAATATTATATAAACTATAATTTATATAATAATAGTAATAGTAATAATAAAGTAATATAAATTATTATAAAAATATTTAATAAACTTTAATTATTTATATTAAAAAATAAATAAAAAGTTTTTAAAATATTAATATTATTTTATTTTCTAACACAACAAGTTTTGTTTATTTTAGGATATATTTTTAAAAGTACCCTTTTTTTTTAGCTTATTTGTTGTAGCCTAATATTTTATAAAAGCTAAATGATATCTAGTAATTTAATTACGTTCATTAATATCTTTATATTTCTTACGTATAAGAAACATGAAATTTTCCTAATAAACTCTGATTTTTGGTCTTATTCTTTGGTGTTTCATCTAGTATGCGCTCTATGACGACAATAAGACAGTAATAAAGAGATGGCTTATGAAATCAAGGTGAGGATGGAGGTTACGGCAAGGAAGGGCATATTCTTCGGGGGCACGTTTCCATATGGCGTAATAGTAGTAACTGCTACATACAGAAATATCCCCCAGACATATGACTTGCATTACATCTGTTCTAGTGAGGCAATTCAGAAGTTGTATCAGTGATTCAATACAAAGCGAGGGACAAGCAGCACGCCCATTTTCGGGTGAATCATTTGCGGGAAATGACTGTTGGCATCGACCCATCTTCCTCTTTAGAACCTTCTTCCAGTCAAGGGACAACAATTTAGTACACATCGACCGCAGTTTTCTTCATTCCGTCCACAGCCACGGCCGAGCTAGGCGCCTCCTTGGGTGCCTCGGTCACAATCGTCTCCTCCTCCTTCATTCCACCCAACAACATGGAACTCGGGGCCTGGGCCTGCACCTCAGGCGCAGCGATAAAAGCGAAAAACTTCTCGTCATGCCACTGGCCAGCCGTGATGTATCTGCCCTCGCTATCGGTGAACATGGTATCGTCTTCGGCCCTAAGAAAATACGCGATCGAGTAGCGGTGCTCGGTGGGGTCCAATGGCACGACCCTGTGAATGCACGACTGCATCGTGTGTCCGCTCGCGAACCGCAGAGAGTCGCCGACGTTGACGATCGCGGTGCCATCCTTGGGCGCTACAAAACCGAACTCGCGGGCGCCCGGAGGCCGTATTTGAAGTCCCCACTGCTCGCTGAAGAGCAGCGTTAGCGAACTGATGTCCGTATGCTTCTGGTGCCCGATGTTCTTGTCGCTAACAGGGTCGGAAGGTATATAGTGCATCATGGCTAGAGTACTGGTGGAAGGACGGTGGTTGCGGTGCGAGTTCTCGAACCGCGCGGCGCCCGTGAGGCCCAGCCCTGTGGACAGTGCTGACAGGATGGCCTTAGTAATGATGTTAGAGCCGGCGATGGCGTTCTCCAGGACCTTGATGTCTGGGCTGTTCTTAATGTTGCGGGGTATGTGTGGGGAATCCCTTTGGATTTCATCTCGGGATACCTACGTACAGGAGTTAACATCCCACTTGGGAAATGTCATCAGTATCTGACCTTGATCATCTCGTATCCATCCTTGGTATCTTCAAGAACGCCTGTCCGTGAGCCTACGGGCTCATAGCTTTTTTTTTGTGAGTACGTTAATAAGCACAGAATAGACGGTGGTCATCTGCTACTTACCCAAGATGCGGAGAGATGAGCCCATACTCGTTCTTGACTTCAAGAGGCGACCCAAAGAAACGGTGCATGAGCCGTAGGGTCTCCTGTTGGTCGTCGAGCATTCTGCGACCATCGATGCCCTGCAGGTCCAGGTAGAAGTATCCCTCGGTCTGGCAGCAACGAACCAGCTTCTCGACTTCGGCTGGCTCGTGGGAGAGCAGTCGCGAGAAGTCGATCGTCTGCATGGGATAGACTGGGACCTTTTTTCCCTGCCAGTTGACAGTTTGCGGGAGCTCGGTTGAGATGGCCATGGTGTTTTGTCGACTAGATACGTAATATGGAGAGGAATTATCGAGGAGTATTTGAAAATCGTCGAGGCAATACGTGAAAAGAACAATGCTCTAATTCTGATGTGCCATTCAGTCACTATCCCCTCGCCGGCCTCCGGCTTTATAGGCATTGTGGGAACGCAATCTTCCGAATTTGATATCAGTTTCCCCTCCCCCAGGATGGGTGCATTTATTAACCTGCATTTAAATGTCATATATCTCCTCCTCCCCCTCAATTCTGGGCATGGATAGATTATTATCCTTTGATACTAGTCCCCTCTGCTCTTCATGGAGAACAACACCCCACTCTCTCTGTAGTCTATCGGACACTATGCCAAGACCGGCAGATGTTTCAATTGGTCTTTGAGATGCATTAAATGCTACCTACTGCGAGACGTACGATGATTTGGCATCGTCGTCTTGATCGATTCCCCACTTATTGGCCAGCTTCATTGGTCCCTCGCTCCCGAGACCCATGATGCCCTCACCAGCCCTGGAAGGCGGGGCGATACATTAGGAATACGGCACGATCTACATACCTCTCCTCCATTTGGTATGAGGAAGAGTTAAAATATGAGGTACATGGAAAATCCTCTCTAAGTTCTTGTAACAATTCGTCATATCTAAGGGAGGGCGTGGCTGGAGATCGGATACGATGCTAGACCATTCCCTCATACCCTAATACAGCTTGGAGGTACCTGCTGGAATTTACTGTAGCTTTTGATGTAGGACACAACTCCTCTTCACAATTATAATCAAATGCGTCCCATAATATCAAAGTCGGTCACTATACCATAGGCTAAACTTTCAATGTAGCGTATAAGATACTAAGCAGCAGGGGTATATAAAAGAAAATTAGTAATGAAGGTAGCTATCAGTCTCCGGTACACGCACTTATCTCAATGAAACCAGTCCTGCAATTCCGAAACAGGACTGTTCACCTCCGCCTATGGAGTCAGTTCCGTAGGCCAAGCTATAAGTACCGTAGCTGTTAATTTATATAGCTTTGCCTGTTGAAATTTTAATCAAAGTCCCTGTATTTAAGCTTAAATTAAAGGCGATAAGCTTTGTGGAGTAAATTAAAAACCAAGCTATCCGTGACCCAGCCTAAGTTATGGCATTCCCATGCAACATTATATCACATTAAATCGACGTAATGCAAAACTACTTCGAAAGGTTAGTGAGGCCAAAAGTATTATGGATTAGAACAGAATCTCAGAATTTCTTACCAGCTATGCTATATTGCTCTTTGCCACTCTCACTACCTCTTCTAAACAGGGGTTAAAATAACAGCATATAATTACACTGCCCTATAGAGATGAGCATAAAACTAGTGTAGGACTAGCGTAGAATATAGGGGTAACTTAGGCATTAAGAGCGGGATGCCGACGCCAGGCTCAGGCTGGAGAGATTGGCGTAAATATTAAAATAGATCCTTACCCTTCGCTTCTACCTGCCAAGGCATTGTTTCGGTATAGAATTATATATTCTGTAGAGGTACCCCCACGGAATCTAAAACGTAGAATTACCCCTGCTTGTAGTATTCTAAAGGCGGCTTCATAGCGCTCCTCCTTATTTCCGAAGCTACTAATTAGCCTATTAAAGATATCCGGCTGGTAGCGACCCGGTAATATATAAATTCTACACCCGGAAAATCAGCTCCTTGTGGGCGTAGAGCTCGATTACATACAGGAAATCTTACGTTGCGTGAAACACAAAAGTTCTACGCGTAGGATGGTGTAAATACACACGGAAGACAAGCCCCACAGTCTCGTGAGAGTAATTCTGTCGGAAAGCACAAGGACTATTGACTCCAATTAAGAAAAATGCATCAATGTCAGGGTATAGTAAACCAGGCTTGCCTTTGATATTACTTCCGAGAGTTGAAAGTCTCTCCAATACCAATCTTGACATGGTCGGGGGTTTGAAAAGTTGTAAACAGCCTGCCGAAGGCTGGACAAGAATATCCTGAAGATCATTGCTGAGACCAGGGTTCGTGGCCCATCTGTATATCTATGAGGCTCATTTAGCCGGCGGTGAACTGCCGTTCGGCAGAAGCTAAACAACACTACAGATTAAATAGTATTCTGTCACTATGTTCTTCTAGGGTCGACAGACTCTCGGCGTCGTGGGGTCAGTTTCAGTCGCTCGTCTACGCATTACGTCAAACGCTGACTTGGTGGAAAAGTCTGGTGGCGTAGCACTTGCGGCTGAGGTGCGCCGCCAACCCCGAAACCTACGAGGCTTCCCGCGCCGACTGTTGAATGAATGCGCAGTTTGTGTGTTGTAAGCCGTGCAGACATGCATGCAGGAATAGGCTAGTCGCTCAGCTGACTCGGCAATTGCCTTCGCCTACAATCTGTGACATTAATCGCAGCTCTGAAATCTTAGCTCAGACAATCAATCCTCTTCTTCATCAATCACCTTGCCGGCTTACATTGTCTAAGGCCAAGGGTGTTTGGTATCTGCTATGACGTCTTCGAAATATGCAACCTGCTGACGCGCTAAACGTCTTCGTGTCTCTATCTACAATTATAAGTGGTCTGCGAGAACTTGAGAGAGGCTTGGCTCTCGCGGGCCCCCACTATTAGTCTCGGTTATCCCGGGGCCTTCCCCCCAAATAATCCGTTAATATTCGACACCCCGTGGTCGCGATAGCATACGCGGTTATTCTTAAGTTACTCGGCTTGGTACTTCCAGCACATAGCACGTCCTACATGTTCCCGCAACGTCCGTACGGCCTTACCTCACGGCAATAGTAATGGATGCCTCTCCAAGCCCCTCAAATAAATTGTCCCTCCCTGTCCTTACTTCTAGCGCCACAGAGTTTCGTACGGCCCTCAACATTAAGCTCTTTGTGCAGGGTGAGTGTCCGCCTACACGGGTACGTGAGATCCAGCCTAATAACGCAAATAAGATGTGCAATCCTAAGTAGAGGAAATAGCAAAATTTCTTCACTAAGAAAGGATTTAATGATGATAAGCTTATATACAAAAATAAAGTAATTTAGTTCTTTAATATCTACATTCTATATAGGTTTTTTTGGTTTAATACAAAGTTTACTTAGCATATACTCTTTTTAAAACTCTTTTAAAACACACAATATATAATAATTTTTTTAAAACTTTTTTTTAAATAAATGTATATTTATATTATTAACATATATAATTTTGTTATAATATAGTAAATAAATAAATAAATAAATAAATAAATAAATAAATACATAAATACATAAAATTTAACATTAAAAATATTATTTTAAAATTAAAAACATAATACTAAATTATTACAAATAATAATAACTAAAATATAGTAAATAGTTTAAAAAATAATTACTAGCTACTAGCTAAAAAGTATAACGTATTTTATAAGTGAGTGGGTTACATAAGCAAGTAGGTTACCTTAAAACTCATTAAAAAATCAAGAATTCGCACTTGAATATCTTAATAACTACTTAATAATAAATTATGAAATTTGAAATTTGAGCTTTTCTATATGCATTACAGCATTTCTGAAGGTCGCATGAAAATTAGTTTAGTAGTTTCTAAGATATAGCAATTTGGGAGCTAAAACCATGCTATATTACTATATCTTAAAAACTACTTAACTAATTTTCATGCGACCTTCAGAAACGGGGTAATGCATATAGAAAAGCTCAAATTTCAAATTTCAGAATTTATTATTAAGTAGCTGTTGAGATATTCAAGTGCAAATTCTTGATTTTTTATTAAGTTTTTGTTACGGACGGTAACAGTAAGGCAACTGCACCTGAGGAGCTAAGGGAACTAGCGACAACAGCCAATGAAGCTCTAGAATGGAAACGTATGTTCGAGCTTGAAAGGAAGAACTGTAAGCAGGCACAGGACGTGTTGGCACAGGCTAAGGCACGGGCTAAGAAGCGAGGATAGAGATACGGAACCATGCCAATGGATTGGGAGCAGTAACGCACGTGACCAGGACAAGGCTTGGTAGACAGAGGCGGAGTAAGGTAACAGAACCTCTAGCAGCTCTGGTAGCCTCTAGTAGTATCTAATATACTACTAACTAGTATACAACGTACGTATAAGAGATCTACTATAAGTATAAAGCATCAGACAGTTTATAGTTACTTTTAATTTTTTATAATTACTTTAAAATTAAGATTCATACCTTAAGTAATATAGTTTAATACTATTCTGTTAAATCTTAATTTATTATATTACTTTCTTTTTACTGTCTACTAAGTTAATTAATTTCTACTAAGTCTAATAAGCTATCTGATTTAGAAGTAAGGGAACTACTAAATATTATATAAATAATTAGACAGCTTATTACTAGTATAATTTATATTAATAAGTTAGTAACTTATAATATTATAATTACTACCTTAAGATAGTAGAAAGAACTGTTAGATAGAGTTCTAATAAACTAATTATTAAATATCTATAACAACCCACTACAAGGACAAACAAGAACTTTATTTATTAAAAGAAAGTAGTAGTAAGGAAGAAGTTATAGTAGAATTTTTATTTATAACTAAAAGTATATCTAGAGAATAAAAGAGTGTATAATAAGTTATCTAAAAACAAGAAGTAGCTATTATAAAGTTATGTAATACTTTAGTAAACCTATAATAACAGGTTAAGACTAAATAATAAGCTATAATAGTCTAAAAAGAAGAAATAGTAAAGATATAATCTTTTAAGAAGTTTAATAGAAATTAAAATAAACTTAAGATCTTCATAGCAGTAATAGATCTCTATTATTAATTTAATTAGAAATTATTCTCAATTAATTAAGATTAGATCTTGGTAGCTAGTATTAATATAATAGGTAAGACTATATAATAGTTTAAACTACTAGTAAAAAACTATCTTACTAACAGAGATTTTAATTTAGGAGCGGCAGAATTAGCTAATTATAATAGTAATATATAATAAGCCTTTAAAAGTTATGAATGTTTTAAATAAGAAATAACTATTATTTTTAGGGAAATTAATAAAGAGATAAAGGTAATTTAGAAGCTTTAGTAACTTAAGTAACACATATTAGTAACTAACTATACTATAAAGTTTAAATAAATCTAATTATAACTTAATTAGATAGACTAACTACTAGTTATAATATACTATAAAGGACTAAAAGACAGGATTAAGGACGAGATCTCTAGAGAAAAATAACTAAGTATCTTATTAGAAATTATTAAATAAATAGTAACTATTAATAACTATTAGTACTAATAAGAATAAAGAAAAAGGCATATAGGAGATTAGTAATCTATATATTAAGAAAGAATAGAAAAGATAACTAGACATATAACGTAATGGATATTAACGTTAAGTAAATATATATTAGAAAAGAGTAAGGAAAGTAAGCTAGAAAATAAATAAAACACTACACACAAAAAGCTTACTTAGAGTATAGAAAATAAAAACACTTTATTAAAGACTATAAGTAATAATAATTAGACGTTAAAAAAGCTTATATCTAGATTAAGGCACTAAAGGAAATTAAGGTAGCTATAGTTTAAATAAAGTAAGCTTAAGACATAATAACAAAAAAGACAATCATATAAAGAATTTAGAAAGAATAGTGCTGGATTTACGGAAGTTATATGTATCTTAAGCAAGAATATAAAATACCATATTAATAAGTTAAAGATTACTTAGTGGAATAACTTAATAATATAATTACCATAATACAAGAAGCTATAGTTTAATAACATAATACAAAAACCAAGAAAGAGATATAAAGATTTTATGAGATTATAAAATAGGAAAGTAGACTATTCCATAAGGAAGATCAGAAATTCAGATAAAAAAAAAATTAAGAAACTATAGAGAGTAAAGAATTTATGTTTATAACAATTATACAGCACGTATACTAGAGATATTATTAGATATATAGATTAGAATATTATGTAGAGAAATACTGTGTTATTAAGCACTAGGAAGTTACTCTAAAAAATAGAATATATAAATACTAATAAGCGCTACAGTTAGTAGGAAATAAGTAATATAAAGAACTAACTAGATAAGAACTAACTATATAGATAAATAAGATCTATTAATAGCTATCTATACTAGTTATAACTAATATAATATACTATTACCCCATTAGATATCCGGAATTAGGATGAGATTAGAGTAAAAAGAAAGAAGAAAATTCTTTATTAATATTATAGATACAAGACAAAGACGTCGTAAATAGAATAATAAGAAAGAAATACTAGATATATATAGCTTCTAACTATATAAAAAGAAACTATAAATAAAATAAACACGCCATACGTGTTAAAGGAC
Organism: Zopfia rhizophila CBS 207.26; assembly: GCA_010093925.1. Taxonomy (NCBI): domain Eukaryota; kingdom Fungi; phylum Ascomycota; class Dothideomycetes; family Zopfiaceae; genus Zopfia; species Zopfia rhizophila. Next base: position 5,306,067 of record ML994610.1, read on the forward strand.
TAAAGATAAGAAAAGTATTATAATAACTAATAAATAAGAAAGAACTTAACCTATAGTAAGAACTAGTTTATATAAATTCAAAAGATAAATTACAGAACCCAAATTCAGATAAACATAAATAGTTATTATAGGACTAATATTAACTGGAATATAGATTATACTAAGCTAAATACTATTAAAAAAAATAGTTAGCTACAGACTCACATAAAAAACTTACTTATTAAGAATGTTTCTTAGGATGGAAGTGCTAGGATCACGGAGAATAAGCTAGAAATATATATAAAATACTTAATAAAGAAGCATGCTAACTCTAGAGATACCTAATCTATAAACCTAAAAAGAAAACACTAAAGAAGTGACTACCACTTAGGAGTTAGTAATAGACAAAAAACTAGAAAGCCAGTAGACTATAACTAAGCCACTAGAGAGCTAAAAACTAAAGATTAGAAATAACATATTAATTATATATACATAACTAAACTAGAGGAAACATAAAAATAAGCTATATATAAATATATATATTAACAGTAATTAGATACTAGCACTTATAAATAGTAGAGCTAGCAAGATACTTATATTAAATAAATAAATATAAAGATACTAGATACTAACTAGAGTTCTAGATAAACCTATATAAGTAAAACGCGTAGATAATAGTCTAGTAATATTTAAAAAAAAGTCTAATTAATTTTAAAATAAGAAATGTAATTATTAAAGTAGTAGGTTACACAGATAACTATCGTATTAAAATCATAAATCTAGGTAGTAAGAATTTTATCTTAGGATAGAACTAGCTAGTATAATAGAACCTAACTATTAATTAGAAAAGAAAAACCGTAGGAATCAGAAATAATTACCACGAATAGTAATAAATAAAAGCTATAATATAGATAAAGAAAACAACTTTTTATAACATCACGTTTATTATACTAAACGAATACTAAAAGGAATTTAAAGAATAATTCTTTAAGAAAGCTACAGACTAGTTACTAGAATATTAAGACTAAGACTATAAAATCATACTTAAGGAAGAAACAAATTTGAAACCAGGACCATTATACTAACTATCTATTAATTAATAAGAGGAGTTACGATGATATCTGAACAACAATCTAAAAAAGAGATATATTTAAATAAGTAAAAGCAAAATAGCGTTACTAATACTCTTTATACTAAAAAAAAATAGTAAACTATAATTATGTGTTGATTATAGATACCTTAATAAAACTATAGTAAAAAATTATTACTTTATACTATTAATATTAGAACTTATAGATAAACTTAGAGGAGCTAAGTGGTTTAGCCTTATTAATATTAAAAATAAATACTACTAAATATAAATAGCTAAGGAACACGAATAGATAATAGTATTTAAAATAAAATACAGATTATTTAAATATCTGGTTATGCTATTTAAACTTATAAACACACTAGTAACATTCTAGATAATTATTAATTATATGCTAAGAAAATACCTAGACGTATTTATAATAGTATATCTTAATAATATACTTGTATACATAAATGGAATGCTAGAGGAATATGTTGAGTATACTAAAAAGATATTACAGAAGCTCAAGGAACATAGGCTATACATTTAAACGAAAAAATATATATTCCATAAAATAGAAGTTAAGTTCTTAAGATACTTAGTATCCTGAGATAGAATAGTAGTTAATTTAGATAAAGCTAAAGATATTCTATCTTAGCTAATACTAATAAACACAAAAGAAGTTTATTCTTTCCTTAGATTCATGGGTTTCTGTAGATAATTTATTAAGAACTACTTAAAAATTATAGTACTCTTAAAAGAATTACTGAAAAAAGATTAATAATTTAAGTGGAAATAGCGCGAGGAAGACGCTTTCAAGATATTAAAAAAAATATTCTAATAACCACTAATATTAAAAATGTTTGATTTATGACTTTAAATAGAGATATATATAGATATATTAGACAGAGCTATAGGAGCCATCCTATTATAAATATAAAATAATAAGTATAAATATTTAGTAGACTTTCTATCTCACAAACTCACAACTACTAAGTTAAACTATAATATTTATGATAAAAAACTATTGGTAATTGTTTAAGTATTTAAGAAATGAAGACATTACTTGGAAGGAACTAAGTAATAAATTATTATGTATTTAGACTACAAAAATCTGATAGTATTTATAATAATAAAGAAGTTAAACTAATAATAAGTTAGATAGTAGAAACTAGTTTCTATATTCAACTTTTAAATACTTTATAAATTAGGAAAAGAAAATATAGTGGCTGACGTACTTAGTTAATAAGCAGACCACATAAAAGACATACTAGAAATTTATAACATAATATTTAGGAAAAGACCGGATGGATCCTTAAGAAGCTTATAAGTAGATATTAAAACAGTAGTTATTATTAAGAATATATAGTAAAAATAAATTAGAGAATATAACCATAGACGACTATAATAGCACGAAATAGAAACTATTTTCGTACTAGAAGTATTATAGACTGAACTTATTAAGGATTAATATTCAGCTAAACTGCACAAACATTAAGGGATTAAAAAAACTATAGAATGAATTAACAGATATTTTTGAATTCCTGGAATATGGAAAAAGGTTAGATTTATTCTTTCTAAATACATCAAGTGCAGAAAGAATAAAGCATTAAGATATAAAAAGTATAGGCTTATGCAACTAATTCCTTTACCAAACTAACTATAGAAATTAGTTATAATAGACTTTATTACGGGAATACTAATAATAACCACCTTTTAAGGCTAATAGTATAACATAATATTAGTTATAATAGACTAACTTATAAAGTACACATACTTTAAACTAATATATATAGAGGTTAAAGTAGATGAATTAGTAACTATACTCATTAAGCTATTAATTATATAACATAGATTACTATAAGAATTTATCACGGATAGAGACAAACTGTTTACATTAATATTCTAAAAGACGTTTATAGGAAAGCTAGGGGCTAAATATCGCCTCTTAACAGTATTTTATTTATAAATAGATAGATATATAGAATAGACAAATCAGACACTAGAATAATACCTATAAATATATGTTAATAAATAATAAGATAATTAGATTGACTTACTACTGATGGCTGAGTTTATATATAACTCTATAAAGTCATTAACTATTAGAAAATTACTATTCTTTACGAATTATGGTTATGAGCCTACGGCTTATTAAGAACCATAGATTCTAAACAAGATATCAGAATTAGTAAGAATAAAAGTCAATAAATTATAATAACTTTACTAGGAAATAGTAAGAAAAATCACCCAAAAAGAAGTCCTTAGTAAGTAATAGAAAGATAAATCTAAAGTTAAGAGACTAATTTTTAGAGAGGGGAATAAAGTTTTCCTGCTATAAAAAAATTTAGAAATAAAATAACCATTAAGAAAACTAGATCACGTTAAGTTAGGACTATTTAAGATTAAAAGATAAATAGAACTTATAAATTATAAACTATAACTATCTAAGGACATGAGAATTTACTTAGTTTTTTATATTTCAAAATTAAAACCAGCACTACTGAATGCCAAACTATAGACAAAACTCAAACTTAAGAAAGATACTATTAAGTATGAAGTTTAATAAATTTTAGACTACTAATAGTTTAGATGTTAGTGGAAGTATCTAGTTAGATAAAAGAGTTATAGACCTAAAAATAATACGTAGGAGCTAATTAGGAACCTAAGAAATAATTTAAAGCTAATTAACTAGTACTATTAGACGAACTAATAAGAGCTATATTCTATAGAAAGAATGACTATAATATATTCTAATCTAAACTAAAGAAAAGAGAAGGTAAAGCAGGTTAGGAAGAAGCCGGTACTATAGGTTATAGTATATAAGTTTCTTAATCCTAAGAACGCACTTCAGCCTCTTTAAAAGCTTAAACCTTATAAATTAAAGCTATCTCTTAATTAAACATCTCTTTTTCTTTGGAATTTACTTTTATAAGCTTATAATAGAGCTGTAACTCTTAAGCGTAGAGCTCAGAACACTAATTCTTAAAAGAATTAAGCTAATAATAAAGCTTTTTCTTATTATAATTAAGACAATCCTATTCCGGCTGTAAAATAATTAAATCATATTTTATATTATAATTAGTATAGGCCGAATAACGACTGGAACTTAGATTTATAAAGTAATTATTATTTTAATAGGAATAGTTCAAGTAAGGCGTTAGTATATAATAGGGTTTATTATAAATCTAAGAAACTAAACAGTAAGCACGTATTAGAAATAACTTAGAATATATTATTATAAGAAGACTAGGCAGGAAAGAAAGGAAGCTAAGGGTCTTATAGTTTAGAATATAGAATAAAGAACTTACTACCTTTATACTGCTTATAAAAGAAAGAAACTATCTTCTAAGATAAAGACTTAGAAGAGGGGGATAATATTACAGACGGTAATAATAAAGTAACTATATTTAAGAAGCTAAAGGAACTAGCAACAACAGCTAATAAAGCTTTAAAATAGAAATATATATTTAAGCTTAAAAGGAAGAATTATAAGTAGATATAGAATACATTAGCACAAGCTAAAGCATAGACTAAGAAGTAAGAATAGAAATATAAAATTATACTAATAGATTAGAAGTAGTAATGTACGTAACTAGGACAAGACTTAGTAAATAGAGATAGAATAAGATAATAGAACCTCTAGTAGCTCTAGTAGCCTCTAGTAGTATCTAATATACTATTAACTAGTATATAACATACGTATAAGAGATTTACTATAAGTATAAAGCATTAAACAGTTTATAGTTACTTTTAATTTTTTATAATTACTCTAAAATTAAGATTCACACCTTAAGTGACATAGTTTAATATTATTTTATTAAATTTTAACTTACTATATTACTTTCTTCTTACTCTTTACTGAGTTAATTAACTTCTACTAAGTCTAATAAGCTATTTAATCTAGAAGTAAGGGAACTACTAAGTGTTATATAAGTAGTTAGACGGCTTATTACTAGTATAATTTATATTAGTAAGTTAGTAACTTATAATAGTTTTAAGGTAACCCACTTGCGTATGTCACCTACTTATGAAATATATTACTAGAAAATAAAACACTAAATAAAAAGCAAAATAGTTAGTATAAAAAATAAAAAATAAAATAAAGTTACTAGCTAATATTATTAAAAAACTTAATATAATTAATAATAATAAAACTACGTAATATTTTACATATATAGTTATAAGTATAATAAATTATAAGTAAAAAAATCTACTAATATTTTTAATAAGTAAGTAATCTAAATAAGTAAGTAACATATCTTAAAACTTACTAAAAAATTAAGAATTTACACATAAATATGTTAATAACCACTTGGTAATAAATTCTAGAAATTTAATAGATAATTAAGAGTGCTTTAAAATAGTAGCCATTAAAATTTTAAGGGTTAGTAATTAATACTTATTAAGATAGTATTATTTTAGCCCCTAAATTCACTTTTTCTTAAATATCTAGATAATGATTAAATGCTAGTACTTAAAAATCTAATAACTACTATTTTAAAGCACTATTAATTATCTATTAAATATCTAGAATTTATTACCAAGTAGTTGTTGACATATTTATGTGTAAATTCTTAATTTTTTAGTGAGTTTTAAAGTATGTTACTTACTTATCTACATTACTTACTTATTAAATACGTTATTTAAAAAGCTTTTTTTTTAAGTTTTTATAACTAGTTTTTATACTTATTTTTTTTATTTCTAATATTTTTAGAAATAAGTTATATAATATATTAGTTAAATTATTATTTATTACATTTTTATATTACCAAAGTTTTTAATATAATATAATTAGTATACTATTTAATTTAAAGAATTTTATACTCTATTTTTTATAATATATAGTTAAGTTTACATAACACTTTATTACATAAAATATAGGTAAGTAAAAGTTTTTTATATTAACTTATAATACTATAAGTACCTATAATTTATGTAATTTATATAAGAAATAGTAAGTTAAAATAGTATAACTTTAGTACTAGTTTTATTTATAGCCTAAATTATATAGTAATAATAGGTATAGATTTTAAAACTTTATTAAATAATTTAAAAATTAAAAAGTAAAAACAGCTTTTAAATATATATATTAAGTACTAAAATATAACTACTTAAAAAGTTTAATAGTACTAAAAAAAAATTTTAGAAATTTTTTATAAATATAAAGATATAACTATTTTTATAAGTGAGTAACGTACTTAAGCGAGTGATATATTTTAACACTAAAATCTAACTTTAACAGCAAAATACTTAATAACACCGTAATAAATTTACTTAATTTAGGATTAGGCAGAATCCTTAGATTCTACTTACTCTATTATATAGGTTTATATATTATACTCTAGCTAGCTATAGTTACTATAAAGCTTTTTTTTTATTAAGTTACTGCTTATATCACTTTATGTAGAGGACTTTTCACACCCTTCTAATCCACTAACGCTCTTAGAACCTAGTAAATTAGTTATATTACTAAAGGATAGTTCTTCTCTATGCTGTAACCACTTCCTTTTACGTTTCCTACATTATATAAGAGTGTTATTATGCTTCTAAAAAGTCTTAACTTCCTTTTATACTAATACTAATCTATAGGCAATTATCACAGCGCCTTTCTGTAGCTAATAAAGCGATTTAAAAATAGAAGCAGGTAAAGAAAACCCGTGTTTAATAATTCTCTCGCAAATTAATGTTATTTACTCGCCTAATTTCTTTACATTTAATGGTATTTTATACTCTTATAGGGTGTTCTCTAGTAGGGGTGTTAATAGAATACAAGGCTACATAATTCTAAATAAAATAGTATTAAAGTTAAATAAAACTAGACTAGTTTCTTAGAAGGCTCCCTAGATGTTACTTTCTATAAAAACTTTATAAAAAGCTATTTTAAAGGCTAGGAGGAAGTTTTCTTTAGTTATATAAAAATTACTATAGCATAATAGCTTCATAACTTTATAAGAGTATGCTTTTTTTAATAGCCTAAAATAACCTACATCAAGCAGCTATAGTAGGTGCGATAAGTGTAAAAATATATAGAAAATAATAATCTTATACTCCTTATATAGATTTTAAAACGTAATTAACTAGTGGCTCTTGTGTTTATTAATAATAAGTAATTAGTATACGCCCTAAGTACGCGACTTTATTATGTTATTAAAGTACTTTAATTACGTGACTCTAATCTCATTATTTATTCAACTGTTATAGGAGAGGTTAACCTTCTAATTAGAAAGTATTTTATATTTCTTATACCAGATAATAATATACACTTTACCTGTGAAAATAATATATAATAGAACTAGCTAGCTTAACGCGTTAATTGTCTATATTACTATAATCTACTTTTTATTATCTAGCTACATATACTGAGTCTTGCTAGTATGTTTATTAGAGCTAGTTACTATTATAAAAAAATATATCACCCCTATTATAAAGCCTGTTTTATTGAAGTTGTAGGTGTTTTTATTTAGGATACTATACTTCTCCTTTATTGCCTTAATATACTTGAATTAGGGGCTGAGAACGTTTACACTCTCTTATATTACTTAAGTATAATCTAGAGAACACGTTATAACCTTTTTAACTTTCTTATAATAATTAATAAAGTTATCTGTTTAGTTTTTATCTATAGGGTCTTTATCTCTTGCCCCTAGCAAATCATCAGCTATTACGTATATTTAGGTCCTTATAGGGGGAAATCCTTGTTTATTAAGGTTAAAAATATATTTAATAATTACTAGCTTTTTTATTAGTGTAAGCTTTATTAAATTAGCTCTATATTTTACTTAAAAAGTAATTTCTTTACAGGCGTGATAGAATATAGCTTTAGAGATATTAAAGATCACAGTAGCGCGTCAAACGCTTATTAACTTATTTTTTTATAATTCTTATAAGGCCAGAATTCGATTCTGCATAATTCTAGATAGGATAGAGATAATATAGTTAATGCAGTAAGGTATAAAGTTAATAAGTTAATTTTAGTATTAGGGTATATTACTCACTTAAGTGCGTCACTTACTTATGAAAATAGTTATACTTAATTTAATAAAAGCACTTTTTTAAAAAAATAAAAATAAAAATATAATAACTAGTATAAATATAAAAAGTACATTTATAAATTTATTTAAGATTTTAATTAAAAATTATATAAAAAATAATAATAAATAAAGTTAAAATAGTTTTTAAAATTTATATAAACTTTAAAAAATAAATTACTATAGTTTTTAAAAAAGTTAATAAAAAATAATTAGTAGAATAAAAAATTTAATATTTAAAATAAAATAAGTTAGTATTTATTTATATAACTAGGTTTTAATAGTTATAGTTATAAATTAACTAAAATAAAGTACTATTAATAGTAGTTTATTATACTAAACTAAAAAATTAAGTTAAGTATAAACTAGCTAAAAAAATAGGTTAAAAATTTAAAAAAATTTATAAAAGCTATTATTAGAATTAATAATTAATAGTATAAAAAAAACTTAAATAGAAAAAAAGCTAATTATTATTTTAAAGAAAAAGACTTTAATATAATAAATTTATGTATATAACTTTATAAATTTTAATATTAATAGAATTTAAGTAAAAAAAAACCTAAGTTTAAAAAACTAAAGAAATAGCTTATAACTTAAAAATATAGAAAATAACTTAAAGAGAAAGTATATTTAGAATATAAAAATATTAGATACTTTATAACGTATTTAATTACTAAATTAAAAAGATTACTAAACTATTAGTATATATTAAGTTTTTACTAAATATTTAATATAATTTTTCTATATTAATACTATGCTTTTAAAACGTTATAATACTACTTAAAAAAGAAAGAAAAGACCTTTTTTAGTTATTACTTAGGCTCTTTTAGTTACTATATAGTTTTTTTTATAAAAAAGTCTATACATAACACAAGCCTATTAACTTAATAATAATTAAAAGCTTAATAATAATTCTACTCTTATTATATCTATTTATATTAAAAAGCTGCTTTTTTTTATTGTGTAAAATAATTAATAGTACTTTAAAAATCTATATATACTTTTAAATACTAGCTTATTATAGAAAGTATTATAAAGTTATAAAAGTATAATAATTTAAATATAAGTATATACATACGTAATTAGGACCTTAACTATTAACACTTTTTATATACTTATAAGAATACAAAAAATTGTTTAATGCGCCTATTTATAAACTAAAAGTTTTCTAAAAAGTAAAATCTTACTTTTAAGTAATTTCTTAACATAATTAATAATATTAGCTTTAGTATATATACTAAATTAGTTACTTAATAAGTAGATATACAGCTAGTAGAATTCTATCTTAGAAATAGATTTTTATTTAAAGTAAGTAAACTCTAAGCTAGCTACTAACTCTTAAAGTATATAAAGTTTAAAAAAATTAAAGCTAAGCCTATTAATATTACTTATAAGCTAACTTAATTACTAAATGGTATATATAGTTAGTTCTAAAAAGTTTAGGCTAAAATAAAAAAGCTAGGGTTTTTTTTAGAAAATATATAATATATAAATAAATATAACATTTAAATTAGTATTATAAAAAACTAATATATATTATTACAAGTTACTAACTTACTAACGTAAATTATACTAGTAATAAGCTGTTTAACTGCTTAGATAATACTTAGTAGTTCCTTCACTTCCAGATCAGATAGCTTATTAGACTTAGTAGAAGTTAGTTAACTCAGTAGAGAATAAAAAGAAGGTAATATAGTAAGTTAAGGTTCAACAGGATAGTATTAAACTATTTTACTTAAGATATAAATCTTAATTTTAGAGTAACTATAAAGGACTAAAAGTAATCGTGAACTGTCTAATGCCTTATACTTATAGTAAATCCTCCGTGCGTACATTCTGTACTAGTGTTTAGTATATTAGATACTGCTAGAGGCTGCTAGAGCTGCTAGAGGTTCTGTTACCTTACTCTATCTCTATCTGCTAAGTTTTCCTTAGTCACGTGAACTACTGCTCCTAATCCTTTGGCATAATTCCATATTTCTGTTCTCACTTCTTAGCCCGTGCCTTAGCCTGCGCTAATATATCCCGTGTTTACTTATAATTCTTCCTTTCAAGCTTAAATATATGTTTCTATTCTAGAGCTTTGTTGGCTGTTATTGCTAGTTCCCTCAGCTCCTTAGATGCAGTTGCCTTACTGTTACTGTTTATAACATTATCCCCCTCTTCTAAGTCTTTGTCTTGGAAGATAGTTTCTCTCTTCTATAAGCAGTATAAAGGTAGCAGGTCCTCTGCTTTGTGTTCTAGGCTATAAGACTCTTAACTTCCTTTCTTTCCTGCCCAGCTCTCTAATGATGACATGTTCTAAGTTATCTCTAATACGTGCTTGCCGCCTAGCTTCTTAGATCCATAGTGAACCCTATTACATGCCGACACCCTGCTCGAACTGTTCCTGTTGAGGCGATAATTACCTTATGAATCTGAGTTCCAGTCGCTGTTCGGCCTGTGCTAATTATAACGTGAAATGCGACTTAATTATTTCGCAGCCGGAATAGAATCGTATTAATCGCGATAAGGAAAAACTTTGTTGTTAGCTTGACTCCCTTAAGGATTAACGTTTTAAGCTCTAAGCTTAAGAATTACGGCTTCGTCGTAAGCTTGCGAAAGTGGATTCTAAAGAGAAAGAGATGTTTAATCAAGAGATAGCCTCCATTCATGAAGTCCAGGCTCTTGAGAAGGCTAAAGCTTGTTCTTGGGATTAAGAAACTCGCACACCGTAACCCGCAGTGCCGGCTTCTTCCTAACCTACTTTGCTTTCTCCTTCCTTTGGTTTGGATTAGAACGCGCTGCAGTCGTCCTTTCCGTAGGATATAGCCCTCATTAGTTCGTCTAATAGTACTAGTTAATTAGCTTTAAACTGTTCTTTAGGTTCCTGATTAGCTCCCATGTATCATCTTCAGGTCTGTAATCTTTCTATCTAACCAGATACTTCCACTAACGCCCGAACTGCTGGTAGTCTAAGATTTATTAGACTTCATACTCAGTAGTATCTTCCTCAAGTTTGAATTTTATCTGTAGTTTGGCATTCGGTGGTGCTGGTTCCAATTTTGAAATATAAAAAACTAGATAAATTCTCATGTTCTTAGGTAGTTATAGTTCGTAATTTACAGGTCCTATTTATCTTTTAATCTTAAATGGTCCCAACTTGACATGATCCAGTTTTCTTAATGGTTGTTTTATTTCTAAATTTTTTCATAGTAGGAAAACTCTATCCCCTTCTCTAAAGATTAGTCTCTTAACTCTAGATTTATCTTTCTGCTGTTTGCTGAGAACTCCTTTCTAGGTAATTTTTCCTGCTATGTCTTAGTGAAGTTGCTGTAATTCGTCGACTTTTACTCTTGCTAATTCCGATATCTTGTTTAGAATCCGTAGTTCTCGATAAGCCGTAGGCTCATAGCCGTAATTTATGAAAAATAGCGATTTTCCCGTAGTTAATGACTTTACAGAGTTGTATACAAACTCAGCTATCGGTAGTAGGTTAATCCAATTGTCTTATTATTCGTTAACATACATTCGTAGATATTATTCCAGCGTTTGGTTTGTCTGTTCTGTTTGTCTATCCATTTATAGATAAAATGCTGTCAAGAGGCGATGTTCAGCCCCTAGCTTCCCTATAAACGTTTTCCAGAATATTAATGTGAATAATTTGTCTCTATCCGTAATAAATTCTCATAGTAACCCATGTCGTGCTATTAGTAACCTGATGAGTATAGTTACCAATTTATCTACTTTAACCTCCATGTGTGTTGGTTTAAAGTATGCGTATTTTATAAATCAGTCCACTATAACTAGTATCATATCATACCATTAACCTCTAAAGGTAGTTGTTATTGGTATTCCCGTAATAAAGTCTATTATAACTAATTCCTATGGTAGGTCTGGTGAAGGAATTGGTTACATAAGTCTATATTTCTTATATCTTAACGCTTTATTCTTTTTACACTTAATGCATTCTGAAAGAATATTTCTAACCTTTTTCCATATCCCAGGAATCTAAAAGAGTCTGTTGATTCATTTTATAGTTTTTTTAATTCCTTAATGTCCATGCATTTCAGCTGAGTATTAATTCTTAATAAGCTTAGTTTATAATACATCTAGTACATAAATCATTCCTTAGTCTAAATTCTAGTATAGTTGTCTATTATTAAATTTCCTTATCTATTTTTTCTAGGTGTTTTTAATAATGACTACTGCCCTAATATCTATTTATAAGCTTCCTAGAGATCCGTCTAGTCTTTGTCTAAGTATTATATTATAAATTTCCGGTATATCCCTTATATAATCTGCTCTTTAACTAAGTGCGTTAGCTACTATATTTTCTGTTCCTAACTTATAAAGTATTTAAAAGTTAAATATAGAAACTAGTTTCTACTACCTAACTTATTATTAATTTAACTTCTTTATTATTATAAATGCTGTTAGATTTTTATAGTCTAAATATACAACAATTTAGTGCTTAGCTCCTTCTAAGTAATGTTTCTATTTCTTAAATACTTAAACTATTACTAGTAATTTCTTATTATAAATATCATAGTTTAATTTAGTAGTTATAAGTTTATAAGATAAAAAGTTTACTAGATACTTGCGTTTATTATTTTGTATTTATAATAGAATAGCTCTTATAGCTCCGTCTGATATATCCGCATATATCTCTATTTAAAGTCATAAATTAAATATTTTTAATATTAGTAGTTATTAGAATATTTCTTTTAATATTATGAAAGCGTTTTCTTTATGTTGTTTCCACTTAAATTATTAATCTTTCTTTAGTAAGTCTATTAAGAGTGTTGTAATTTTTAAGTAGTTCTTAATAAATTATCTACAGAAACCTATAAATCTAAGAAAAGAATAAACTTTTTTTATGTTTATTAGTATTAGCTAAGATAGAATATTTTTAGCTTTATCTAAGTTAACTGCTATCCCATCTTAAGATAGTAAGTATTTTAAGAACTTAACTTTAGTTCTATAGAATATATATTTCTCTATTTAAATATATAGCTTATGTTCTTTAAGCTTCTTTAGTACTTTTTTAGTATATTTAATATATTCTTTTAGCATCCTGTTCATGTATACGAGCACGTTATTAAGATATACTATTATAAATACGTCTAGGTATTCTCTTAGTATATAATTAATAATTACTTAAAAGGTCACTAGTGCGTTTGTGAGTCCTATTAATATAACTAAGTATTTAAATAGTCCGTATTTTATCTTAAATACTGTTATTTATTCATGTTCTTTGGCTATTTATATTTGATAATATTTATTCTTAATATTAAAGAGACTAAATCACTTAGCTTCTCTGAGTTTATCTATAAGTTCTAATATTAATAGTATTAGATAATAATTCTTAATTATAGCTTTATTAAGGTGTCTGTAATCAATACATAACCTTTAATTTTCCGTTTTTTTTTTTTAGTATAAAGAGTATTAGTGATGCTATCTTGCTTTAACTGGTTTATATATATCCTTTTTATTAGTTTTCTTACAAGAATTTTCGTAATTCCTCTTGTTAGTATATGGGTACTTGATATAATGGTTCTAATTTCAAATCTATTCTTTCTTTAAGCGTGATTTTATAGTCCTGTTTCTAGTATTTTAATAACTAGTCTTTAGCTTCTTTAAAGAACTATTCTCTAAATTCTTCTTAATATTCGTCTGGTATAATAAACGTAGTATTATGAAGTATTATTTTCTTTATTTATATTATAGCTTTTACTTATAGCTATTCATAATAGTCGTTTCTAATTCCTACGGTTTTTATTTTCTAATTAATTATTAGATTCTATCATACTAGCTAGTCCTATCCTAGGATAAAATCCTTACTATCTAAATTTATAATTTTAATACAGCAGTTATCCGTGTAACCTACTGCTTTAATAGTTATATTCTATGTTTTAAGGTTAATTAGATTTTCTCTAAATATTACTGGACTATTATCTACGCGTTTTACTTATATAGGTTTATTTAAAACTCTAGTTAGTATCTAGTATCTCTATATCTACTTATTTAATATAAGTATTTTACTAGCCCTATTATCTATGAGCGCTAGTGTTTAATTACTGTTAATATATATATTTATATATAACTTATTTTCGTGTTTCCTCTAGTCTAGTTATGTGTATATAATTAATATGTTGTTTCTAATCTTTAGTTCTTAGCCTTTTAATAGCTTAATTATAGTCTATTAGTTTTCTAGTTTTTTATTTATAGCTGACTCCTAAATGGCAGTTACTTCTTTAGTATTTTTTTTTTAGGTCTATAGATTAGGTATCTCTAGAGCTAGCATGCTTCTTTATTAAGTATTTCATGTATTTTTCTAGCTTATTTTCCATGATCCTAACATTTCCATCCCAAGAAACATTCTTAATATGTGAGTTTTTTGTGTGAATCTATAGCTAACTATTCTTTTTAGTAGTATTTAGCCTAGTGTCTTTAGCATCCTATCTAGTATTTATCCCATAATAGTTATTTATGTTTATCTGAATTTGGGTCCTGTAATTCATCTTCTGAATCCGTGTAAACTAGTTCTTATTATAGATTAAATTCTTTCTTATTTACTATTTATTATAATACTTTTCTTATCTTTAGTCCTTTAACATGTATGGCGTGTTTATTCTATTTATAGTTTTTTCCTATATAGCTAGAAGCTGCATATATCTAGTATTTCTTTCTTATTATTCTATTTACGGCGTTATTATCTTGTATTTATAGTATTAGTAAAGGATTTTTCTCTTTCTTTTCTTTCTAATAGTGTCTAACAGGGTGATAGTACGTTACGTTAGTTATAACTAGTATAGATATTTATTATTAAATTTCGTTTATCTATATAGCTAGTTTTTTTTTACTTAGTCCTTTATGCTGCTTATTTCCTGCTAACTATAATACTTATTAGTATTTATATATCCTATCTCTTAAGGTGACTTTCTAGTGTTTGGTAATATAATATTCTCTTTAGTAGTACTTTAATTTATATATCTAACAATATCCTTAGCGTATGTGCTGTATAATTATTATAGATATTAACTCTTTATCTTTTATTAACTCTTAATTCTTTCTTTGCCTGAATTTCTGATTTTTCTTGTAGAATAGTCTATCTCTCTTTTCTATAATCTTATAGAATTTTTATGTCTTCTTCTTGGTTTCTGCGTTATACTATTATACTACTACTCTTTATATTATAGTAATTATATTATTAGATTATTCTACTAAATAATTCTTGATTTTCTAATACGATAACTTGTATTTCTGACTGAGGTATATATAACTCCTATAAACTTAGTATTACTTCTTCTAAATTCTTTTCTTAATTATTTCTTTAGTTATTATATTCTGTGCGTGTTTTATTTGGACTATTGCTACCTTAATTTCCTTTAGTACCCTAGTCTAAATATAAGCTTTCTTAATATCTAATTATTGTTATTTATAATCCTTAATAAAGTGTTCTTATTTTCTGTATTCTAAGTAGACTTTATATACATAGTGTTTTATTTATTTCTTAGCTTACTTTTCTTACCCCTTTCTAATAAATACTTATTTAATATTAATATCTATTTTATTATAGACTTTATTATCTTTCTTATTTTTTTTAGGTGTGTGGGTTATTAACTTCCTATATACCCTTTTCTTCTACTCTTATTAGTACTATTAGTTATTAATAGTTACTATTTATTTAATGATTTCTAATAAGGTGCTTAGCTGCTTTTCTCTAAAGATTTTATTCTTAATTCTATTTTTTAGTCCTTTATAGTATATCATAACTAATAGCTGGTTTACTTAATTAAGTTGTAATTAGATTTACTTAAACTCTATTATGTAATTAGCCGCTAACGTTTATTACTTAAGCTATTAAAGCTTTTAGATTACCTTTATTTCTTTATTAATCTCTCTAAAGACTATAATTATTTCTTGTTTAAAGTATTTATAATTCTTAAAAGCTTATTATATATTATTATTATAGTTAGTTAATCCTACTGCTCTTAAGTTTAGGTCTCTATTAATAAGATAGTTTCTTACTAGTAGTTTAAACTATTATATAGTCTTATCTATTATATTTATACCAGCTACCAGGATCTAATTCTGATTAGTTAGAAATAACTTTTAATTAAATTAATAGTAGAGGTCTATTGCCGCTATAAAAGTCTTAAGTTTATTTTAACTGCTATTAAACTTTTTAGAAGGTTATATTTTAACTATTCCTCCTTTCTAGATTACTATAGCGTATTGTTTAGCTTTAATTTATTATTATAAGTTTACTAAAGTATCGCGTAGCTTTATAATAGCTATTTTTTATTTTTAAATAACTTATTATACACTCTTTATTCCTTTGGATGTACTTTTAGTTATGGAAAAAGATTTTACTATAACTTTCTCTTTACTACTACTCTCCAACAACAAGTAGAGTTCTTATTCGTTTTTATAGTAAGTTATTATAAACTCTTAATAATTAGTTATTAGAATTCTATCCAATAATTCTTCCTAATTTCTTGAGGTGGTAGTTATAATATTATAAGTTACTAACTTACTAACGTAAATTATACTAGTAATAAGCTATTTAATTATTTAGATAACACTTAGTAGTTTCCTTACTTCCGAATCGAATAGCTTATTAGACTTAGTAGAAGTTAGTTAACTTAGTAGAGAATAAAAAAAAGGTAATATAATAAGTTAAGGTTTAACAAGATAGTATTAAACTATTTCACTTAAAGTATAAATCTTAATTTTAGAGTAACTATAAAGGACTAAAAGTAATTATAAACTATTTAATACTTTATACTTATAGTAAATCCTCCGTGCGTATATTCTATACTAGTATTTAGTATATTAGATACTACTAAAAGCTGCTAGAGCTACTAGAGATTCTATTATCTTATTTTATTTCTATTTATTAAGTTTTCTTTAGTTACGTGAGCTACTGCTTCTAATTCTTTAGTATAATTTTATATTTCTATTCTTACTTCTTAGCCCGTGCTTTAGCCTGCGCTAATATATCCTATATTTACTTATAATTCTTTCTTTTAAGCTTAAATATATATTTCTATTCTAGAGCTTTATTAGCTGTTATTACTAGTTCTCTTAGCTTCTTAAGTATAGTTATCTTACTATTACTATTTATAACATATATATATAACGTATAATAAAAAAATTATTATACTATTATTATAGTATAGTTTTATAGAAACTGTTACTTTTAAGTTTATTTAAATTAAATACTATATAAAGCTTTTATATGTAGCTTTGTAAGCTACATTTTATAATTTATCTTATATTATATACTATTATTATAGTTACTAATTTTATTTATATTTTATTACTTTCTAATATTATGTAGTTTTTCTTTTATATATTAGCTTTACAACCCCTATTAGTTTTATAGAATAAAAATGAATTTCTATAATCTATATAAAAATAACTACAAAAATGGCTAAACTATATTATAGTTTTTTATAGTATTTATAAAAACTAACTATAGTAACTTATTGTTACTATAGTGAAGATAGTAAATCTTTATAAATAAATTACAATACTTAAAAAAGTTTATAGCTATTAAAAGAAGGAATTATAAGAAATCTAAAAATAAATTATAAACCTATATGTATAGCTATAGTTTAAAAGCTTAATATCTATTATTTTTATTACTTTTATTTTTATTTCTATCTCTGTTTCTACTGTTGTTTTAATTAAAACTAAACTGTTTATAACTATCTTTTCTTTATTTACTTTTATTTTGTTTTTAATTTATACTTTTTCTAAATGTTTATCTAATACTAATAAGTTTAGTAGTAACTAAAATAACCTTTAACACTTTATAATATAAATTTATATAAAGATAATTATAAATTAAGACTATTTCTCTACTACTAAATTCTATATAACTTACGTAAATAGATAACTTAAAAGTATATTATATAAATAAGTTCTTTTATATATTATTAATAGTATTTACTGTTTACTAAACTACTCTATAATACTAGAAATTCTAGAGCAAATCTATAGAAACTTAAATTAAGTTTATAATACCTAATAGAATTTATTTAAACTCTATTAAAACAACTAAAAATTTAGAGCCTTTTTAGTAGAATTCTAATAACTAGTTCTTAAATCTAGTTTATTTAAAGACTTTTTACTAATCCTTTTAAAAAACGTTATTTCTAAGAAATTATAAAATATACTATTTTATAATCTACTATTAAACTATTAGTACTATTTATTAGCTTACTATTTATAAGACCTTAAGAATTACTATTATTATTATAACCTAGCTATTTCTGTAAGGAGCTATAAGACTTATAATTTCTAACTTATAATCTAAAAGTATATTATTTTTTTATTAATAGTTATCTCTATTACTTTTATTATTAAACTTATAAATTTAAGCTAGAACTATAAAAAATACTGTAAATACTACTATTATAACTTAAAAAGTTATTTTATTACCTACTATTTTTATCTTCATATCTGCTAGTTTTAAAGTATTTTTAGTTATACTCTTTAATTTACTATTTTTGTTTCTTATTTATCTCTTTATTTACTTTTATATTTTATTATATTCTCTACTATATAGCTTAGTAAAAGTCTTAAACTATAGTTAAGTTATACTTTAGTTTTAAAACTATACTTTTATAAGATTTCTACCATCACTATTTATAAAATATTAATTAAAAAAAAGCTTAATTTATAGTCCCGTGCTTTTATACTATTTACTAAATTAATTTTTATTACTATTAAATATCTAATATAGTTTATTAGCTATATAGTTATTATATATAGCTTTATTAATAACAGAGCTAAAAGAGACTTTATTAACTAAAATTAGGCTATTTTTATAAGCTTTTAGTTAAAATAGCTAAAGAAACTATTCTATTTTAATATTATAAATAGAACTAAGTTCTATAGTAAACTTATTATTTTATATATTACTATAAAGCTTTATATTAATAATTATACTAAAATAATTTATTTATTTGTAACTATTTTAGAGTTGTATTTTATTATATTAGAAGTATACTAGTTATAGTGCTATAACTCTTAAATTAACTAAACTATAAATATTTTTATATTTAATAGCGTATTTTATTATAACTATTATAAAATCTTATTTACTCTAGTATAAACCTGTAGAGTTATTTCTATTTTATAGAAATTAACCTCTAAATCCTACTATAACTAGAAAGATTATAGGAAGCTAGATATTTATTTTATATTTTTAAAAGCCTATATTATATACACTTGCTGTAGTAGCTACTACTTATTTACTATTTCTATAAAGAATATTAAGTAAGTTTTTACTATAACTAAGAGTATAGATCTATAAGAAAAGCTTTTACCTAATACTCGGAAATTTTTATTTTAGTTCTATTAATTCTTCTTATTAGAAGAAGCTGAAAACCTGCTACTATATTACCTATATAACTATAATATTTAGCTAATAAAAGGAAAAACTTTTTTTTTTTTAGCTATTTATACTTAATATTTTATATAAAGCTATAAGTACTTTATAAATAGCTTAATAAATTTTTTTAAAAAAGATTTATCTGCTCTAAGAGCTTTCTAATTATATTTCTAGTCCTATTTATAAAGAAAGTAAATAGAAAACTTTAATTCTGTATTAATTATTATATATGAAATAAAATTATAATAAAAAACTATTATCTACTACTATTAACTAAGGAACTACTAAATAACTTAAAGGAAATATAATACTTTTCTAAAATTAATATTCTATAGGTCTTTAATAACCTTTATATTAAGACTAGCTAAAAGTAGTTTATAGTATTCTAGACTTATTTTAGTTTATATAAAATACTAGTAATGTTATTTAAGTTAATAAATACTTCTATAATTTTTTAGCAGTATATAAATAATATTTTATAAAAATACCTAGACTACTTTTATATTATTTATATAAATAATATTTTAGTCTATATCTGTATTTGTGCTGAATATAAAGAATATTTTTATTTAATATTAAAAAGTCTACAAAAGGCAGGCCTTCACGTAAAAGTAGAAAAGTATAAATTCTTTATAATTAAAATCTAATTTCTAGGCCTAATTATAGGCCGTAATAGTATTTGTATAAATTTAAAAAAAATTAAGATAGTAGCTAGCTAAATAATACTAACTTATATTATAAATATATAAGTGTTTATTAACTTTATAAACTTTTATTACTACTTTATATAAAATTTTTTTATATTACTACTTTATTAGTTTGCCTAACACGGAAAAATACACTATTTAACTAAAATAATAGCTATAAGAATATTTTTTAGAAATTAAAAATATGTTATAAGTTGCTAACTTACTAATGTAAATTATACTAGTAATAAGCTATCTAACTACTTATATAATACTTAGTAGTTCCCTTACTTCTAGATTAGATAGCTTATTAGACTTAGTAGAAGTTAATTAACTCAGTAAAGAATAAAAAAAAAGTAATACAGTAAGTTAAGATTTAACAAAATAGTATTAAACTATATCACTTAAGGTGTAAATCTTAATTTTAAAGTAACTATAAAGAATTAAAAGTAATTATAAACTGTTTAATATCTTATACTTATAAAAGATCCTCTGTGCGTATATTCTGTACTATTATCCAGTATATTAAATACTACTAGAGATTAATAAAAGTACTAGAGGTTTTATTACTTTAATTTATTTCTATTTATTAAGCTTTGCCTAGTTATGTAGGCTACTGCTTCTAATCTATTAGCATGATTTTATATTTCTGTTCTTACTTTTTAGCCTGTATCTTAGCTTATGCTAATACGTCCCGTATCTACTTATAATTCTTCCTTTTAAGCTTAAATATACGCTTTTATTCTAGAGCTTTATTAGCTGTTATTGCTAGTTCTTTTAGCTTCTTAAGTATAGTTACCTTTCTATTACCGTCCATAACAAAATAGTATTTACTATAGTACTTATTTTAGTATTATTTAATTAGAAAAAAGAAGTTATTATTAAAACAAATACCTCTAACTACGTTTTTATAGAAATACTATTATAATATAGAGATAATAATATTTTATAGTTTATTATATTTTTTTTAAAAAAGCACTTAATAATAGAGTGTAATTATAAAATTTATAATAAAAAACTACTAGTAATTTTTTACTATTTTAAAAAATAGTAATTAAAACTTAAAGGATGTACCTTACTAATTATAGTAATTATAAACTACTATAATCTAAAGTACTTTCTAATAATAAAGTTATTAAACTACTATTAAGTCTACTAATCTAAATTTCTATTTTACTTTAATTTTAAGATTATATACTATTCTAGAAAGTAAGACATAAAGCTAGACTTTTTAATTAGAAAATTAATTAATTTATTATAAAAAGGGGATAAAAGGCTCTACTATTAAAGCTAAACTATTCTAAAGTAAAAAAACTTAAAATTACTTTTAGCTACTATTTTATCTATTATAACTAATTATAAAAAAAATTAGTTTATTTCTTTAATTTATTAGAAACTTTTTTTATAGAATTATTATAATAACTTATAACTAGCTTTACTAATGTACTACTAAATTATTATTACTTACTAAATTTATTTCTATTTTTATTTCTACTATCTTAAAATTTAAATAGACTAAAAACTAGTTACTATTAAAAATTTAGACTTTATTTTAAAAAGGCTATTAATGTATTTTATAAGTGAGTAAGTTATATAAGTAAGTAGGTTACTTTAAAACTTACTAAAAAATTAAGAATTCACACTTAAATATCTTAATAACTACTTAATAATAAATTCTGAAATTTGAAATTTGAGCTTTTCTATAAGCATTACAGCGTTTCTAAAGGTCGCATGAAAATTAGTTTAGTAGTTTCTAAGATATAGTAATTTAAAAGCTAAAACCATGTCATATTACTATATCTTAAAAACTACTTAACTAATTTTCATGCGACCTTCAGAAACGCTGTAATGCATATAGAAAAGCTCAAATTTCAAATTTCAGAATTTATTATTAAGTGGTTGTTAAGATATTCAAGTGCGAATTTTTGATTTTTTAGTGAGTTTTAAGGTGACCCACTTGCTTATGTAACCCACTCACTTATAGAATACGTTAATAGAAAAATATTATAATAATTAAGAACTAATTTTAGCTAATAAAAAATATAAAAGTAAAATAATAATATTTAAAATAATAATATATATAAGTTTAATAAACTAACTTTTAAATAAATATTAAAGTATCTTATAAAGTAATTATTAATTTTAAGAAATAATAATATTTATTAGCTATTTAGTTAAGTAATTATAAGTAAATTATAATAATTTAAATATTAGTATACTAAAACATATACTTTTATTCTTTATTATTTATAAAGAAAAGAACTACTTTTTTAATTAAAATTAGAAAATAAATACAGTTTTTAATTAATTATTTAAAATTTCTTTTAATAAATAAATAATTAATAAACTTAGTTTTAACTAGTTAAAGTGCTTTAATAAATATATATATAATTAAACTATAAGTATATATTAACTTCTTTTTATTAATAGTTATAAAATATACTAATTATAAGGTTTTAAAAATTATTATAAAGAGTATAAAAGAATTACTATTTATATATCTATATATTTATTTTATATTTTATAATAACTAAATATAGGCTATTTCTTGCTATAAAAGTAAAAGTATAAATATAAAATCTTAAACTGAATATATAATAATATTTTTTATATTAATAAAATAATTTTTTTATTAACTTTTTATAACATATGTAATATATTAATTATAGAGGGTAATATTAAAAGAAATTTCTAAAAATTAGATTAAATCTATTTAACTAGAAAATAATATTATTAAATTTTAATATTTAAATATATACACTAATATTACCTACTAAAAATACTTTTTTCTAATAATCTAAAATACTAAATAATATGCTTAAATTTAAATTATAATTAAAGTTTATTATAATTAAACTTAATTCTTTATTATTATGTTTAAAAAATAATATTATTTTATTTATTAAAAAGTTTTACTATATAGCTTATTAGATTAAGTTAATACATAATTAAATTACTAGCTTTAAAAAAGCTATAAAAAATATATTAAAAGGGAAATTATATAAAAAATTGTATAATTAAGAAAATTAAATACTAACTTATAATATTAAATTATAGCGAAATTTTATAAAAAATAATATTATTAGAAAAAACGTAAAAAAAGTAATAAGAAAATAAAAGCTAATAAAATATAACTAACTTAAAAATATTATAAAAGTTATAATAAAATTAAATTAAATATATAAATATATTAAATAGTTAAAAATAGCTTTATAAAATTTAATAATAATAAAAATAATATTTTTAGTAAAAATACTACTAATAAAATAATACTTTTAATATTAATATTTATATAATTTTAGTAAAGTAACTTATTTAGTAGTTTAACTTAATAATAAAATATATTATATTTTTACTAATTTTTTACTTTATACTACTTAATATATTCTTAGAAATCTGTAATTAAAAATAAACTTATATAGTTTTTTTATAATAACTTTTATTATTACTATATATAATACTTTTTATATATATTTATTATAATTAATTTATTAATAAGTTTAATGGGGTTTATTATACTTATTAAGTATAAAGTACTTTAAAATTATTATAGAAATTACACTTTTTATTATAAAATTTTTTTAATACCTAATAGCTTATTTTACTTACTTTTTTTTACTTAACTATAAGACATTAACTTTAGTTATATAAATAATAAGTTAAATCTTATAATATATTCTAAATATTTTAGTAAAGCAAGTATAGTAAAAAAAGGATTAAAAATATATTAATAAAATAAATATAAATTTATTTTTTAGTTCTTTTAGTTATTATAAATTTTAGAATTTAAAAAACATAAAACAAAATAGTATATAGTAATATAAAAGCTAGGTAATAAAAGTTATAATAGTTAGACTTAAGACTTTAAGTATAAGTAACTTTAAAAGTAGTAATAAAAAAACTTTTAAAAAATAGTTAAAATTTTCTAAATATAAAGTTACTTTAGTAATTTTTATTTATAACCTTTTTTTTTAAGTTTAGTATAGGTTTTTAGTAATTTATTTATTAAATACAAAAATTAGTAAAAATTTTTAGTAATATATTAATTTTTCTTTATGTTATAAAAGTTTTTATATAAACACTAAATTTTACTATAATTGTGACGGTGCTGCTTGCTCTGCTCGCTGTAGGCCACATGATATCGCGACTGGCTACGCCAGCCACGACTTAGCGCAGAGCTCGGAGCATGGCTAGCTCGCGCTCAGGCCATGCACCGCCCTATTTAGGGGCGAGCCCCCTTTGTACCTCTTCTCTCCTTATCTTAGTGTAGCTGAAATAGAGCTAACTTATCCTGTTAACCTGCATTTATGCAATGACGCGTGAAGACTGAGCCCGTTATCACATTACACTAAGATTAATCTAACTCGGCCGGATGATGGCGACATAATATCGAGGTCAACCCGCGCGATTAACCTGAGCGTTTGATTCGTCAACGACCGCACCTAGAGAATCAATTGCACGACTACGCCGAGTCGTTAGTTCGTTAACCATACGATCTCCACTGGAAAGCTTTACAGCGGTAGGCAATTGAAACCCTGAGCGATAGCCTGTATAAGCCCTGCAGCGGCAGGCCTTGAGAGTGACTCGGCAGGTAACCGGAAGACCTACAGCGGTAGGCAACGTACCCATTAGGTTGGAAGAGAGCTACAAGAGCTCTAGTGAACTCCCCCCCCCCCCTTTATTATCTTCTCCCTGCTAGAGAAACTGACCCCTGCGAGCACCACTAGCTCACCTTCTCCCTGCTAGAGAAACCGACCCCTGTGAGCACTACCAGCTTGCCTTCTCCACGCCAGAGAATCAGCTAATTGCTTCACCCTGCTAGGGGCCAGAAGCTCTATACATATATAAGGACGGATAGGTTAGGACTATGGGAAAGCTATCGACGCTAGAGATGAGGGTCGATCCTAAGGCAATAGCTACTGGCAACGACTACACGCCTATCCCTAAGTCGCTTAGGTGTGCCGCCACGTACTACCCTGACAACGTGATTAGAGAAGACTACACCATTAAGAAGCTCCGCATCCAGGCACGACACGATAAGAAACCCTTCGTGGCTACTACTAAGAGCACTACCTGGGGAACCGACACCTACGAGCCTCAGGAGATAGAGGTTATGCTTCCTACCCTGATGACCCTTAATCAAGCGATAATCGCTAGCGAGCTAGAGCGTAGCCATCTCAAAGTACTCACACATCGCGACCATGCTAATACGCTAGGAAAAGCGCTTAACACGTCCGAAACTGAGCTTAACGAGGCTAGAGATGAGCTTGCTAAGCTTCGTCAGCTACTGAATAACACGCTCGAGCGCGTAGCAGATCAAGAGAACGAGATCAAGACACTAAAGGTACAGACAAAGAAACCCACGCATAATATACACTCCTTCCTCTCTGCAAAGGCCAGCCTAGCGCTATTGTCGACACCAGTAAAGAAGACACGCTTCACAGCTCTGCTACAGACCCCTTAGAACCAGGCTGGCTATGTAGCTGTAGGACCTGACGATGGTTCTGATACAGGAGATCTTAGTAACCAAACTCCTTAAGTATTACCCTATGTACCAGCCACTCTACTAGCTACGCCTACTGTAGGCAGCCATTAAGGCAACAGCTGCTCAGCCCGATTTCCTGATCCGCTAATGCTTAAGGACGGCAAGGACGTCACCTTCGATTAATGGAGGGATGTCCTAGAGGATAAGGTACGCGCTAACTAAGACTGGTTTGCTGGAGCTAGTAAGTAAGCTACCTAGGAGAACATCGTCTCTTACATGCGTACGCGTACGGAGGGTCCTGCCAACCAGTACCTCTCAACACTAATACGTATAGTAAGAGAGAGTGAGTAGCTAGTCAGCTATCAGTACATAGTAGATCGCCTAGAAAGGACGTATGGTGACCCACATAAGAGACTTAATGCTTGCCGCGATTTCCAGAAGCTCTACCTCAGAGACCCTGCTAACTTTGCTGTATTCTAGGGCGATTTCTTTTACCTAGCTCAAGAACGCAGCCTGTCTGTAGACTAATGGGTAGAAGAATTTCATGAGAAGCTCCCAGACGCTCTGCGTACGCAGATGGGCATCTACTGACGGTAGTACTGCAACTAGTACGATGAGTACGTAGACCTGGCTTAAGACTTCGCCAGAGAGCTAGCTCTCAGCGCCAGGAAAGCTACTGAGTAGATTGATAGAAGAACTAGGAAGACTTAGCTGCTGCTAACTTAGTAGTCTTGTCTAGGAGCTAAGCGCCTGACTTGTGTAGTAATTACTACTATTCTACTAATACCCATCCCCAAGCCAGCTAGTTGCTATAATTGCGGGAAACTTGGCTACTTTGTAAAAGACTGCTAACTACCTGCCTAAGCTATAGCTAAAGTAATTAAGCCTATAGATACTAATAAAGAGCTCTATACGCTCTAGGATACTAGTAATGATAAGGAGTTTTAGCTTACTATAGAGGAACTATCGGGGGAAGACTTATTCTAGGGGAAGTTTTTTTTCTAGGGTTACTCTTTAGAGCTACTAGCTAATTTGACTCTTACTAACTGCTATTTAGTGGACCTGCTCTTACCCTATTCTACTATATCTCTACTAGTAGACTAGTTATTAAGCTAAGCGGCTTTCTTAATACTGGAGCTAGTAGTTTTATTCTAATACACCTAAAGTACATACGCGCTATTAAGAAAGGGCTTAAGGTAAAAACTTACTAGATAGAATCTATCCCCCTAGCTGGCTATAATAATAGACTAAATAGATAAGTAAATAAGTACTTCTAGGTGGATCTAGTACTAGATAACTACTACCTATTAATTTATTTCGTTTTCTGTAATACTGGCCGCTATGACCTTATAATTAGCCACAAGCTCTTTAAAGATATAGGCACTTTAATTAACTATAAGAAGTAAGCACTTAAATAGCTAGATAATAAGCTAATTAATTATAAGCGTGATATTATTATTCTAATATAAGATCTATTAACTAAAATTAACCTCTTATACTAAGCTAATACTAACTAACGTGATGAGCTAATAAATATGGTAATTTTATAGTATACTTATAAGCTACTTTAGCGCTCACCTCAGCATGTGGTATAGTAAAAGAATTTTAGGAAAATAAAAAAGCAGCTTTACTTATAATAGTAGTTAAAGTTAAGTAAGTGAATTTTTTGTTTTCAGCCTATCTCATGCGAAGACCTCTTTAAGATAGGCCTTAAGATTAATACTATAAGAGCTATTACCTTTATAATGTATGTATAATAAAAGAAAACTATACTAGAGTATACTAGCGTTTATAAAGTAGATAAGCTTATTTAGGACTATAGAGATAAGCTTAGCCTACTAGACCTAAAGCTCTCTTCTTAAGACTCTAGGAATCTCTTAGTAAAGACTTTGCTAGAAGGGCCCTATTAATTAAATAAGAACCTTACGGGAGAAGAGAAACTTTAGTAGCTTATTAAATAAAAGCTATCTTATTTTAGCTATACCGGCGTGACTTAAGTCTATTTCTTAAAAAAAGACTCAGACGTACTGCCCCCGCATTATGAAGATATTAATTATAATATTAAACTAATAGCTAAGAATATGCTAATATTAAGTCTACTATATAGTATGTCTTTTAAGTAGCTATAGCTTGTTAAGACCTATCTAGATAACCACCTTTAATAAGAGGTTATTACTTATAGTAATGCTTTATATACTTTTCTAGTACTATTTACTAAGAAGCCTAAAAAAGAATAACACTTTTATATTAACTACTATAAGCTTAATACTATTACGAAGAAAGACGTTTATTTAATTCTGCTAATTTAAAAGACCCTTGCCTAGCTAGCGCGTATAAGGGTGTTTATTAAGTTTAATATATAACAGGCCTTTTATCATATACATCTAAATAAGAATATAGAGAATCTAATTATGTTCTGTACTTAGTATAGGAACTATAAGTACTATGTGCTATTATTTAGTCTCTGTAATAGCCCTACTATATTCCAGTGCTATATTAATAAGGTGCTTTATAACCTACTTAATAACTTCTATACTACCTATCTTAATAATATTCTAATCTATTCTAAAGACCTGTTGTAGTATGAGGAGTATATTGTTTAAGTACTAAGACATCTTCAAAACGCTAGTCTTTAGGCAGATATTAAAAAAAGCAAGTTCACTATTACTAAAACGAAGTTCCTAGGCCTTATTATTAGTACAAAAGGGATCTAAAAGGACCCTGAGAAGGTTATTACTATATAGGAATAGCTAGTATCTACGTCAGTTAAAAGCCTGTAATCTTTTCTAGAATTCTATAACTTCTATAAAGCTTTCCTAAGAGACTATAGATATATTATCTAACCACTTACTAAGCTACTTAAGAAGGGCGCATGGTATGCCTTTAGTAAACGTAAGCTAGTAGTCTTCTAGTAAGCTAAGGATCTAATACTGTTAGATAATATTCTAGTTTACTACTTATTCTATCATCAGACGCGTATGGAGACAGATGTAAGTAATAGAGTTATTATAAAGATACTATTATAGCTCTAAGAGGATAGCCTCTAGTAACCTATAGTCTTTTACTCTAAGACTATAAGTAAGTCCTAGATAAACTATGACATACATAATAAAAAAATATTAGCTATAATCTATAGCCTCTAAGAATAGCGCTTATAGCTTATAGGCTTATAGACTACTAAGTTATTTAGTGCCCTAACTGATTATCATGCGCTAGAGTATTTCTCTATAAAGTGAAAGCTTACTCCCCACCAGATATACTAGGTAATAAGTATAGTAAACTATTATCTAATACTTATTTATTACTCTAGTATAGCTAATATAGTAGCTGACACGCTCTTATATAAGTAAAAGGAACTAAAGACCTAAAAAGATAAAAATAAAGCAGCCTAAACACGCGCCTTTCTTTTAGTAGAGTAAATTAATATTAGCTTTATTAAGGCTATAAGTAATAACCTAGCTGCACTGTCAGTAAGAAGCATGCTAGCTATTAATATAATTAAAATAACTACTACTAATACTTTTATAGCCTTACCGCCCCTAAATAACCCTTACTTACTAATTAATTATATTATTAAGGTGAACTGTAGCTATAAGAGCCTACAGCCATTCTAAGAGCATGCTTTTTCTAGTAACTATTTAGCATAGAAACTCAGCTAGAGTCTTTTTATGCACTATAATAAGCTAGTAGTCTTTACTATATACTTCTTAAAAACTTATTTTATTTAAGCTATTTATACTACCTAGGTAACTACTTACTTAAGTAAGAGAAAAATAGGTAAGCTACTTTATAACCACTACTACTAGAGCTATATAAGCAAAAATATAGATAACTATATAGCTATATATAAAGCTTATAAATAAAGCTATATATCTTATAATAAAACTCTAGGCTTATTTAAATCACTACTAATCCCTAAGCGAGTATGGTAAAACGTCTTTATAGACTTTAAGTCCTTTTCTCTAGATAAGAAAGAATATGACTACGTTTTTGTTATCATGGACTGGCTAAGTAAGTATTACTTCTTACTATCTTACTATAAGACTACTATAGCTGCTTAGGTAGCTAATATGTACTATTATTATATCTAGTAAGTATTTAGCCTGCTTAGGTTAATAGTCTCTAATTATAGTCCTTAGTTTACTTTAGCATTTATAAATGAGCTATGTTAACTAATAGGAATTAAGTAAAAGCTCTTAACGCTGTATCACCTCTAAACTAATAGAAATATTAAGGTTTTAAACTAGTATATTAACTAGCGCCTACGCCTATTTATTAACTATTATTAGAATAACTAGTTAGACTTACTGCCCTATATGGACTAGGCCCAAGCAATTCTATCACATAAGACTATAGGCTTATTACTTTATTAAATTGAGTTTAGCTACTAGCTAATCTATCACTGGAACTAAGAGGAACGTATGAAGGCATTTACTATAGTCTATAAACAGATGTTACGTGAGGAAGCGCAGAGCTATGCTAAAGCTCACTATAATATAGTAAAGCTAGCTATAGAGATAGCTTAATAAGGGATTACTTAAGCACAAGAGTGATAGGCTTAATAGGCTAATAAGAAGCACCGCAAGCCAGACTTCTCTACAGGAGATAAGGTATACGTTATACCTAAGGGCTTCACTACTAGCTGACCTAGCTAGAAGCTTAACTAGTAGATGTATAAACTTTATTCTATTGTAGGCATGAAGGGATATTCCTATCGCCTTAAGCTGCTGTTACACATGCGTATGCTTGACGTCTTCCACGTAAACCGTCTACGGAAGGCTTCTACTCGCCCACTGCCTGGCTAAATTGAACCTGAGGAACTGCCTATTGAGATCAACGGGCATCTCGAGTGGCCAGTGCAGGAAATCCTTGATAGCCGCCTATTCCATGGCCGACTACAGTACAAAGCATCCTGGCTAGCTCATGACCCAGATCCTACCTGGTACAACGCCCGAGGCTTTATAGGCGCCCCATACAAGGTAAGAGACTACCATGAGGCCTATCCAGAGAAAGCAGGACCGCCGGCACGACTAGACGCCTGGTTGAAAGCGTACGAAGCAGAGGAGGGCCTGAACGTAACAGAGGAGGACGACAAGGCGGCTTCAAAGACAAGAGTAGTACAGAGACCAGCAAGGAGGAGACTGTAACCTAGAGACTCGGGGACGAGCCTCCCTTAGAGGGGGGGTAATGTGACGGTGCTGCTTGCTCTACTCGCTGTAGGCCACATGATATCGCGACTGGCTACGCTAGTCACGACCTAGCGCAGAGCTCGGAGCATGGCTAGCTCGCGCTCAGGCCATGCACCGCCCTATTTAGGGGCGAGCCCCCTTTGTATCTCTTCTCTCCTTATCTTAGTGTAGCTGAAATAGAGCTAACTTATCCTGTTAACCTGTATTCATGCAACGACGCGTGAAGACTAAGCCCGTTATCACAATAATATATTAGTAAATGCTTATAAATAATTAAATAATTCTATATAAAACTTAAAACTATAAAAATACATATAAAGCTTTATACTAACACTTTTTTTAGTATTATAAATTAGAGAAATACTTACTAAAAAGTTAGTTAAAGTATGTAAACTAAGTATAAAAGTAACTAAAATAATAAAAAATATTTAACTACTTTTATAAAGCTATAAAGTATTTATAAAAACTTATTTAACTATTTTAATATATTTGAAAAAAATCTTAGTATATTAATATAATTTATTAACACATTATTAAAGTTAGTTATTAAATTAAATAATGTTATTAGTAATTAATACTATTTTAAAAACTACTTTAAAACTTTTTTTTAGAATACTTTACTTAAGTTACTATATAATTTTTTATAAAAGTAAAATTAAATTTATGTTATAGTTACTATTTATAATATCTTATAAAAGTTTTTAAAAAAGCCTTTTTTATAAGCTTTTTTTTATTACGTGTTTATATATTAGTTATATGTTAGTATATAAAATCTATTCCTAAATATTTCTACTTATAACTTATTTTTTTTTCTTTTTTTTACATAATATTTTAAACTATTACAGTAGAAACTCCTTTGCGTGATACTTTTTTAGGCGATATTTCTAATTAGCTAATATTAGTACTATAGCAGAATTATTATACCTGTAAAATTTTTACTTATGCTGATTTATAATAAATTAACTACTTTATTTTAATTATTATATAATTAAGTTAATACTTATGCCGCTAAAGGCTATATCTAATATAAAAAGGTAGACTCTATATACTTATTATTTCTCCTAGAAGCTGCAGCTAAAGTAGAAGGATATTATTACTTAGTTTAAGTAGTAATATAGTTATAAACTTAGACAGGCTATTATCTCTAACTCGCTTAAGAATTGTTATAAATATTTTAATAATGTGTTTACTACTAGCTCTATAAGCTTTTATTAGCACTCTAGTAAGTAAAAACTACTTAAAAAAATACTATTCTTATAGTAGTAGTAGCTTGAGGCCTGTAGATAGCTTATTTCTAATAAAGTTCTATAAATAAAGGCGAAAGATCTATAGGTTATTCTCCCTAAATATATTAGTAAACTAATACCTAAGTTCTTACCCAGCTAGCTGGACGGGTTTAAGAAGTAATTTAGTATAAAGTAATATACTTAGTATAGTAAGTTTACCTCTATTCTTATGGCTACTTACGCTAAGATAGCTTTTATATAATAGACTTACCTATTTTTCTTCACACTCTATATATATAATATAGACGAAATTGGTTGCTTTTAAAGATAATAATCTAAAGCCTATGCTGTCTCTAGAAGAGGCTCTTAAGACTTTTATAATTATATAATACTTTATAAAGCACTAAAAGGACGCCTCTATTAAGAATACTATATTATTTTACTATTTAAAGCGGTAATTAGACCTTTAGTAAGCAGGACTTATAAGTAGAGTACTCTAAATAGATAGATAACTAGCGCTAAAGGCTCTTTAAATAGTTCTTAATTAGCTTCTCTTTACGTAATAATTTAATAGTACAATAGAAATCACCTGGAAAAATTATATCATATAAAAGAGTTTCTACTATACTTAATATTATACGTAGTAATTAATTAACGCTTTTTTTTAAGCTCTTAATTTTCTATTTATAGTACTTTTATAATAATTTACTACTAAAGCTTTTATTATTACTATATATTATGCTTAATTAATTACTTAATTTTATTAACTTTACTATTAGTAGTAACTTTTTATAGTTATTAAATGTATTTATAATTTTTTTTATTTACTTTTACTTATTTAAATAAATTATTATTATTACTAAGTACACTTAAGTATAATATAAAAGTTAATTATAAGCTTATTATAAATAAAAAAGTACTATTATTAACTACTTATATAATATAATATATATATTATAACTATTATAAAAGTTTTATATATAAAAAGTTAAAAGCTGAAAAAAGTATTAATTAATTACTATATATAATACTAAGTAATAGTTTAAAATGTTATATAAAGAAAAGAAATAAAACAAATTATAAATAAAAATATTTAAAGTAAAGTTTATATGCTAGTATATAATTAGTATATAAAACACGTAATATAAAAAAAAGTTGTTATAAAATATTATAAATAGTTACTATAATAGTACTTTTCTTTTAAATATAAACTTTTATAAAAAGTATTTATATTAAGTATTAAGTTTAAGTTAGTTTAAGTTTTAAAGTAAATTTTCTTTTAATAACTATATTTTAAAAAATATTTATAAGTGTAATGGGCTAGAGCCTAGGATGGTTGACCAAGACGGTTATCTCAGCTTTAACTCCGTGCGTAACCACGTAACCTTAGCGACTTAGTAGAAGTAGCTATTAAGTCTCTGTAGCGTACGTAGTTAACTCTTTATCAAATCCACTCTATTACACCTAATTACCATTATTGGCCTGGATCCTTATATTTGGATTTAATCAACCCTATTTCTCGCAAGAGGCCGAGAGGCCTCCGGCAGTACAATCGACTGTATAGAAGAGCGAGAGGCTCTCCAGCATTTAGGAGAGCCATCTAGCAGTACAGCGAGTATCAATAGACGCCAATAACCACTTAGTACCTGCACTAATGGCCCGAGCGACGAACCTGCTTGATATAGGATACGATAACAAACAGATCAGCCGCGAACTACGCCGGTTACTTGCTTCACAAGGGTTGGAAGTCCCAGCTGTTAAAACAGTAATAAGCTAAGTAGAGATTAAACTCAATAACTACCCTGCTTGGCGCGACAAAGGGAAAGTTCCATCTCTAGTAAATAGAGCCAGCAACAGCACCTCACTCAGGGAGATTATGAACGTGTTATGAGTAATATCTGAGAGGCTGACTGCACTAGAAGGTCGCGATTCCCCATTAAGGCTACCCTTATAGGTCCTAGTGATGATACCAGCAACTCCCTTCATGCCAACGCCACAACCAGCAATTGAACTAGTAGTCAAACCATTCAATTTCCCTGAACCCTCTATGTTTGATGGCACACGGTCTCTTTACCCTACGTTCAAGCATTAAGCTAAGGCCAAGTTACGATTTAACGGATACCGTATGGGCGGTGAGGAAGGACAGATGGACTATCTCTTTTAACATTTGAAAGAACGAGCAGCACAAACCGTCCTCCCATAGCTCTCCAATTAAAGAAACAATGCCACTCTTAAAGCAATGTGGGTGTTTATGGACTCCCAGTTTAAAGACTAGTACTAAAGGCAAAAGTCTCTAGACAAGCTGTAAAGCATGAAACAGAAGAAGAAGTTAGCAAGAGAATACCACATGGAGTTCAATAAGGAGCTGCTGCTAGTAGGAAGCGATCGGCTGAACGAAGACGTAAAGAAGAGTATGTTTACCTGGGGATTAGACGGAGAGCTCCAGAAGCATATTACAGCCCTTTCAGCAACACTAAGCTTCAAAGAGTATACTTAGGAAGTAATTCGTGTTAGCAACAACCTCATGCAGATTACATTAAGTAACCGTAGAACCGCTACAGCTATCTATATAACGCTATCTGTACTAATACCTGAACTAATAGATTAGGAAGTGACACCCACGCATACAGGGGCAGCGAAGCCACAGGACAACTAATCTAGAACACTCTAGGTAAGCCAAAAGGAATTTAACCGACGCCGCAAGTAAGGCCTCTATTATCAATACAGTTCTCCCGGCCACATGAAGAATGAGTGTAAACATGTAAGAGCAAATTAGTCGCGCCTAGCTACTACAGTGTTAGCAAAAACTAGACAAATAAACGCTAACAAAAGAGACGAAAAAGATGGAGATAAAGAAAAATAAAAAGAAGCGTTAGGAAAAGAATAGCCCTTACTTACAGTCACAAGCAGGGGCCCCCAGCCGAAATAGGTAAGGTAGTATTATAAAGAGAATAGTAGAAGTTCCAAAATGCACACATAAACGCAGACCCTATTACTATATACTTATTAATCAACCAGACGAATATCGCATACATAATGATTAATACTAGGTGTTTATGCTATAGTCTTATAAGCTTTACCTTTACTACTAAAGCCTATTTAACGCGTATTAACATAGCCCCACAAGGGATTATTAGAGTACATAGGAAACCTAGAAGGGTTACCTAAGTTATATAAATTAACCTTAATATTAAAGGACATACTGAATAAGCCTATATATATATTATTAACAATATGCTTAGGTTTGATCTTATTTTAGGTAAGCTCTAAATAAACTAAAATAATATTATAATCACGCTAGCAAAGAAATCGTTCTACATTCATACTTTAAGAATAAGAGTTTATAGTAAGAAAGGGAAGAAACTATGTTAATAAAAGCTAATAGAGGTTAGCGCAGCTACTTTTTTAATATAAATAAATAGATTAAAAAGAATAAGTAAAATACGCATTTTTATAGTATTACTAGTAGATATTTAAAAGGCCTTAGTACCTAAACTAAAGCTAAATTCTAGAATACTACTTCCTAAGGCCTATCGGAAGCACCTAAAGCTGTTTTTAGAGAAGAAAGTAAACAAACTCCCACTACTACAAGGTCATGGAATAGACTATTATATTAAACTTAAAAAGATTAATAGAAAGAACCCTAAGGTCCTATAAGGACTACTGTATAATATATTAAGAGAGGAACTATTAGTACTATAAAAAGAGTTAATACTGCTACTAGAAAAGGGCTTTATTTACATAAGTAACTCTCTAGCTATAACTTTAATACTATTTATATATAAGTTTAGTGGAGGCCTTTACTTTTACGTTAACTACTGCGCGCTTAATAAGATTTCTAAAAAGAATAAATATTCTCTTCCCCTAATTCATAAAACGCTTAGCTAGATTAGTAAGGTAAAATAATATATTAAGCTCAACATTTCAACAGCCTTCTATAAGATTTATATTATAAAAAGAAATAAATAGCTAACGGCCTTTTATATAAGATTTAGACTCTTTAAATAGCTAGTTACATCTTTTGGACTAGTAAGAGCCTTTAGTATGTTTTAATAGTATATAAACTAAACCCTATAGAAGTATCTTAACAAGTTCTGTTTAGTTTTTCTTAATAATATATTTATTTACTTTTTAGGCTTACTAGAAGAGTATTGCTGGTAAATTAATCTAATACTAAAGAAACTTAGCGCCGCAGGTTTATATCTAGATATTAAGAAATATGAATTCAAAACCAAGAGCACGAAATATTTAGGGTTTATTATTAAAGTAAGGCAAGGAATTTAAATAGATCTTACTAAGATAAAAGTAATTACTAAGTAGTAGCCTCTAATAACTATAAAAGGAGTTAGAAGCTTTCTTAGATTCACTAATTTCTATTATTAGTTTATTAAGTCTTTTTCAGAAATTACTGTTCTACTTATAAGACTTATAAGTAACGTGCTGTTCTAATAGACTAATAAAGAGCAAACAGCATTTAATAAGCTAAAAGAGATCTTTATATTAGAACTAGTACTAACCTAATTTAATTCTAACTGTAAGACTATTTTAGAAGCTGACTCTTTAGGTCACATAACTAAAGAAGTTCTTTCATAATATAGCGATAATAACGTGTTATGTTTATATATATACTTTTTAAAAAAGAATATATCTATAGAGTATAATTATAAGATACATGATAAAGAACTCTTTGTAATTATTCATTACCTAGAGGCATAAGATGCTGAATTATAGTCTATTAAAAAGTTCTAGGTTATTACTAATTATAAGAACCTTAAGTACTTTATAAGGCCTTGAAAATTAAGTAAAAGATATACACGCTAGTAGTTATTCCTTAGCTAATATAATATAAAGATTTAATATAGGTTAGGGAAAGAAAATATATAAGCTAACGCACTATCAAAACGCGAATAGGATTATCTAAGTAAAGAAGATAATAAAAAGCTAAAGAGCTATATAATTCAGCTACTAAAGCTAGTAGTTATATATTAGAAAAAAGAGCTTAAATTAAATAATGATAGACAAGCAGTATAGGCTTTCTTTACTTAAATTAGTTTTTTAATAATTACAGGAGATAGTATAACTGAAGTCTAGAAGTCTTATCCCTAAAAGTCTTATAATAAGCTTAAATAAAGATAGTATAATGTAGTATTAGACGATAAAGTGTCCGTAAGAGCAGTATAGGCTTTTTATAATTAGAAGCGGAGATTTTTCCTAGAGCTTAAACTAAAAGTTTCGCTAGCTAAGTACACAATTAATAAAGATAAAATCCTTTATTATTAGAATAGGAAGTAAATGCCTGACTCAGAGCTATTAAAAATATTAATTATTTACTAGATTTATTTATTATAAGTGATAGGACACCCAGGACAGTAGAGCATCTATTTAATATTAATAAGAGATTACTTTTAGCCAGGAATGTTAAACCACATATAGCGTTATATTTAAAACTATGATATTTATAGCTATATAAAGCTATAGAGAGATCGCTAGTAAGGGCTGTTACGCCTATTATCTATTCCCAATCATATTTAAAAAAAGATCTTAATAGATTTTGTAACCGGATTACTAGAAAGTAATGGCTATATAGTCTTACTGGTAATTACTAATAGGTTAAGTAAAAACATAACTCTCTGCTTTCTTCTAAATATAGATATTAAAACAGTAACATAAGCTTTTATCTATAAGATTATTACTTACTATTAAATTTCTAATACTATAGTATCTAATTATGGTAGCTAATTTATCAGTAAGTTCTAAACTAAGCTTTATAAAATCCTATAAATTAAAAGGTAATTATTGATAGCGTTTTATCTATAAATAGATAGTTTAATAGAAAGAATAAATAGCACAGTTAAGGCCTATCTTTAAGTATTTATTATGTAGGACTAAGTAAACTAGGTGAAACTCTATCTAATAGCTAAAATTATAGTAAAGAAAAGAGACGCTATTTTAATAGAAATAAGCCTATTCTTTTTTTAGCACGGATATAATGTAGAACTGCTGTAAGTAGATATTAAAACTAGGCGTAATATAACAGCTTAAGACCTAAAAGCTAGCACTAAAGAAATTATAGGAAAGCTAAAAGAGTATATTAACTTAGCACAAGCAACCATAGCTAAAGCATAATAAGAATAAAAAAAATAAGTAAACTAATATTAGAATAAAGCCCTGTAACTACGTGTTAGAAATAAGGTATAATTAAAGCTCAGTAACTAACTCTCTACTAAACAAGGAAATAAAAAGCTAGACTAGAAGAATACTAAATATACTATAGAAAATATAATTAGCTTGTACGCTATAAAGCTAAATACGCCCCTAAAGCTAAACTTAATATTTTATATAAATAAACTACGGCTAGTAAGTAACGACTTATTACTAAGCTAGTTTATAGATAACTCTTAGCTATTACTAATCTAAATAGATAACCACAAAGAGCACGTAATATAGGATATTATTACTAAAATATAGATAAGACGAGAGCAAGGCCACTAGCTATAGTATAAAATAAAATAGAAAAACTATATATTAATAACTATAAAGCTAGTAAGCTAGCTAGAAGATATAATAGTATTAGACTATTAAAAGGAGCATATAACGTCTCTGTAAAAAGATAGATATAAACTCCTACTAGTAAACTACTAATAAGAGCTTTAGAAGAAGCTATAGTAAATAGAACTTAAGATAGGTCTATAAGAGCTTTTAGGTGAATAATTCACCAAAGAGCCTCTATCTAGTCTATAAGAAAAGGGGTAATATAATAGGCTAGAGCCTAAAATAATTAATTAAGACAGTTATCTCAGCTTTAACTCTATGCGTAACTACGTAATCTTAGTAACTTAATAAGAGTAGCTATTAAGTCTCTATAGTATATATAGTTAACTTTTTATTAAATCTACTCTGTTATACCTAATTACCATTATTAGCCTAGATCCTTATAATAAGTTCTTTTATTAAGTTATTATATTTAGTTTATTTTACTAAATATTTATAGCATTTTTACCTGTAGTTTAAATATAGTTTTTAAGTTTATTTAATATAGTATTTAGTATTGCTATTAATTTTAATAAGTTTAGATAATAGATTTTACTAACTTAAAAAGTAATTAAATTTAAGTATAATAAACTAAAGTAATAATATATAAAAAACTAAGTATATATTTAAAAATATAAAAAGTTTAAGTTAGTATATATATATATATAAACTCTTTTAAAAATATGGTATTGTTTTTAAAATTTTAAGTTTAGTTTTTTTAAATAATTATTTTATTTAAATATTTTATATATTAAACTAAACTACATTTTTTATTTAGTAGTTAAAAGTAAATAATTGTTTTTATTTTATATGGTTTTTTTAAAGTATTTAAACTTAAATTATTATTTTTTATACTAGTTATTAAATATTAGATATTTTCTTTATTATATAATTAGCTTTTATAACTTATAGTACTTAGAATAAACATTTTTAAGTTTTTAAAAAAATTTTAGAACTTATTTAAAAATATTAACTTATATTAGCTTAAAATAAAAAAAAATTATAAATTTAAATATAGTATTATTATCTTTAAGTTATATCAAAAGTAGTTAGTTTACTTAATTATTTTATTAATAGTTTATATATATATATAAATCTTACTTTATTATACTATTAGCTTTTTTTATCTAGCTATTAGCTTTTAAATAATAAGTAGAAATTAATTTAAGTTTAATTTATAATTAGTTATAAAGTTTATTATTAAAAGTAAAAACAAATTACTTTTTTAGTTTAATATAATTATTTTTCAAACACTATAGTTTATTTATATTATAGTAAAGTAAAATATTTAATAAAAATTTAGTTATATATTATAGTAGTTTTGTTTACTTTTATAAAAATTTTAATAAGTTATTAACCAATTAATTAACAACCTAATTAATTATTAATAATTTTAATAATTTTTATTGTATTTTATTAACTTGTATTACGCAAAAATATTAGAATTATATAGCTTTTTTATTTACTTTACTATATATAATAACTAATTACTAACTTAACTTTATAATAATTTTGCTTTTAAAATTTATCATTAAGTAAGTTTATAAAAAGCTATTATATAAAATAGTTACTATAAAAATTACTATATAAAACTTAAAAAAGTTTTATAAAAACTATAATATATTTTATAAGTAAGCTGTAGAGTTTTTTATTATCTAATATATAAGCTTACTTACTATATACTTTTCTAAAAGTCAAATAAAACTTACAATACTTAAGATAATCCTTTAAAATTTGAACTTCTAATCGGTATACATTAGAGCATTTTATATTTAATTTTTTAAAACAAAATATTTAAAAATTATTAAAATATTATATATTAAATTTTTTTTTTTTTTTTTAACTTGCTAATTAAAATTGAAATAAAATAAGTAAAATATTAATTTCTATGTTTTATTTTATTAGTAATGAAAGTTTATTTTGCTTCAAAACTCAAAATTTAAATATATAACTAATATTAGTATTAACTTAAATTTAACTGTAATTTAGTAAATTTAATTTAATTTATATTAAATACTTTTTAATAAAACTTTACAACTGTGCTTTAAATATAAAATAGTATAACATTTTAAAAATTTAGGCTAATAGCTAATTTCGTTATTATGTTATTTTGGTGTAAAAATTTGGTGATCGCTAGGTTGCCTTCAATAAGGCTTTTATAGAAGCCAATATTTTAAGTGCGTAGAAACGTACTGGCTTACATCCCTTTGCCCCAAAGGTTATTCTTAATCCTTTCCCAAAAAGGCGTAAAAATCGAGTACCTACCCTACTACCTAAAGAGGAACTGATCAAGCCTCTATTAGCAAAGGATATAAGGAAAATCTGAAAGCTTCTTGACGCTACAATCTTAAGGACTAGCCAAGAAGGGAAGCAACTCCGATCGACTGTAGGAACTTGCGGATGTAAAAAATCTGTTGAAACAGGAAGTTACTAGGCTTAAAAATTGCCCTTAAAACCGAGAAGCGTAAGCGCACACGCAAGAAGGGCTTATTTAAAGAGCTTCAAGCAGTAGATGAAGGTAATTGCCTTTGGCTTAGCCCAAATAAGGTGCAGTTAGCACGTGACCTTCCAGCGAAGAGGGAACAGGAAGCTCTTCAAGAAAAACTGCAGAAGGAGGAGGACAAACGCCTTAAGGCCCTCGCCAAGGAGTAAGAAAAGCTCGCCGTTGAGCAAAGGAAGCGCGAGCGCGAGGCTGCGAGGATTCAGAGGGAGATCCAGCGTGACACTAAGCGCGAGGCTAAAAGGCTTGCGCGTGAGGAAACTTTGTACGACAGAGAGGCTAAGAAGCAACTCAAAAAAGGGTCGAGATCGACGCGAGGAAAGGGGAAGAAGAAATCTACTGCAATTGCTGCTATTACAGAGTCTCTTTTAGATCTGCATGAGGAGGATACCCCTTTGGGGGTGGATCCACCTTCATCTCGCCCAGGGCGCGCGCTAGGAAGCTTCCTGCACGCTTCAAGAACTATATAATTGAGATAGACTGATTCTCCAACATTGGTTGCCTTATTACTTCAAGGTTTGTGGCAAATTGACAATTGTGTGGTTGCGAATTGCTTCATCTTTGAGTTGATGATAGCCTTACTAAGCTGTGCACGGTGACGGGATGTGCGCACTGACGGGAAAACTCCGACCGGGCATCGCTCCTCCCCCCATGCCCCATCAACCCGCCGCTGTTGACGTCTATAAAATGCTCGCCCTCCCGTCGCCAGGTTTCCTCCTCATCTCTTCCCCTTAATTCTTTAACCCTACCCCAGCACCTCTACTGCCAAGTGGTCCACGCCTTTCTACGCGTCGCCTGCCTGCTCTCCCATCTCATCTCTGGCCACCAATCAAAAACTCGCTCTCCAACCAGCCAACATGCTGCGCGGCTTTCCCAGTTTCCGCCTAATCGTTCTTTTTTACCAACGCAATGCACGAATGTCATCGCGCTGTTTCTTGTAGATCCAAATATTCCGATTCTTTCAATAGCAAATGTACCGCCGCAGCAAGGGGAGAGGTTGTTTCGAGAAATGTTGGCCCAAAGAAGTCGAATCGGATAACTCCCTAAAGAGCTGGTCGACCTGATCGGAGACAACGTGGAAAGGAAAGACGAACACGGTTGTCGAGGAGATGGTGGTTGACTCTTGGTTCAGCTTCTGCGAGCACTGACGGATTTTTGTACGGCTTTCTTAGGGCACTTGCTACCCTCAAATTTCTTTGCTCTTTTCTTTGTTCTCTCTTGAGTGGTGATTTCCTGTCTCTCTAATCAAGGTCTTGTACTTCTCCTCTTCTCTCCTGAAGCTGTATACTTGATCCAACGCGATGGTGTCCAGATTCTTGGGTGCGGGGAACGTTCTAGATCAGGGTGCCCGCATATAAATCCCATGCACTGACTTCCGTTCAAACCTCTAACTTGCGTAGGGCGCGTAGAGAGTGGGGCCGGATAAATCCTACAGGAACAACTTAGAAGCATTACATCGACAAATAGGTTTATATGAACGACGCCGTACGAGAACTAACGGTCCCAACTACCGCCATTAAAGGTACTAGATCTTGTTTCTGTTTCGCGATTCGGGATCGCAAACATGATCCTCCTCTACCCTCCTGTCACTAGCGGCGCTCGCATCTGCGACGTCTCCAAGGTGCTCAACATCCCGCATCCCTGCCAACGAATCAGAAACATACGACTACATCGTCACTGGCTCTGGTCCCGGCGGTGGAACAATCGCGACAAATCTTGCTCGCGCTGGATACTCCGTTCTACTAATCGAAGCTGGCGACGACCAATCCTCGAATATCGCGACGCAAATCCTGTCACTTGGGTCGACAGGTGCAACGCGCTGGGACTTCTTCGTTAGACACAGCGACAACATCGAGCGCATCAAACGGTATAATTTGCTAGTGTGGAGACTGAAGAGTACTGGCGGGTATTGGGTTGGTAAGAGTCCGCCCGAGAAGGATGCGGAAATGTTGGGTGTATATTATCCGAGAGGGGCGACACTGGGTGGTAGTGCGATTGTGAATGCCGCTGCGACTTTCTTGCCGAGTGATAGTGATTGGGATTTCTTTTCGAAGGGGACGGGGGATGGGGTTTGGAGGTACGTCAACTCATTCCGTTACATCGATCCCGGATTCTATCAATCCGAACATGAAAGTTTTGGTAAATTGACTATGCTGATCAAGGGATAGCGGCAAAGACATGCGCGAGATTCTCAAACGTATCGAGCATAACAACTATTTACCGCCTGGCTCACCTGGCCATGGATTCAACGGCTGGCTCCAAACGAACATTGGAGATCGCTCACTTTACGGTGCTTCTAACCTCCGCCTCGCAGTCGTAAAGGCGGGTCTCAAACTCTTCGGCAAGGATCCCGAGACAATCGTCGATTACCTTGTGAGCGATGGAAACTACGAAGATCCAAATCGTGACATCACCGAAGGGCTGTGGGCATTACCATTCCACGTCGAAAGGAACTGGAAGAGATTTAGCCCGCGAGACTACATCCTTTCCACCATCGCCGAAAAGAAAGAAGACGGATCCATGAAGTATTCGTTGCATCTAAAACTTAACACGCTAACGACGAAGATCATATTCACAAAAGAGAACTGCGGAGAAGGCATAAGTACCGGCAAGCCCCAGGCGATTGGAGTGGAGTATTTGGCCGGCCAATCCGTCTACAAAGGCGATCCACGACACAACTCCAGCATCACGGGTACGCTCGGTCGCGCCTACGCCAGAAAAGAAGTCATCATCTCAGGCGGCACTTTCAACACGCCACAACTTCTGCAACTCTCTGGCGTCGGCCCTAAAGCCCTACTAGAAAAATTCAATATTAGCGTGATCTCTGATCTACCTGGTGTAGGTCGCAACCTCCAAGACAATTACGAACTCCCCATCGTCGGACACGCGCAAACTTCTATCCAATCCGTTCCCAACCCAAGCGATCCTAAATGCACTATGGGCGCTCTAGGCGATCTATGCGTGGAACTGTGGCGAAACGGCACAGGACCCTACGCGCGAGGCGGCGATAACGCCTTCGCGGTCCTCCGTAAGACCAAATTTGCGCTA
Organism: Zopfia rhizophila CBS 207.26; assembly: GCA_010093925.1. Classification (NCBI taxonomy): domain Eukaryota; kingdom Fungi; phylum Ascomycota; class Dothideomycetes; family Zopfiaceae; genus Zopfia; species Zopfia rhizophila. The sequence continues at coordinate 5,350,203 of ML994610.1, forward strand.
GAAGGCGAACGAGATATGTTACTCTTCGTTGGTCCCGGGCCCCTACGCGGATTCAAGCCACCCACTCCGAATCAGAATTTTTCTGACCCACCGAATACATTTGCGTGGTCGACTGTGAAAATACATCCTCAAAATGGCGCCGGTGTGATTCAGATTAAGAGTACGGATCCGAGGGAGTTACCGGATATCAATTTCAATCATTTCGTTGAAGGCGCGGATACAGATATCGGTGCCATATTGGATACCATTGCTTGGGGTAGGAGGACTTTTGCTTCGACGGAGGGACCGGTCGGACCGCTTACGCCTGCGGAGCCGCCTTGTCCGGCTAGGCTTATAAAGGAGGATGGGTATTGTAAGGAGGAGAAGTACGATAACGAGTGGGTTCAGGATCAGATTTTCGGTCATCATCCTACGAGTAGTTGTGCGGTGGGTGCTGATGATAATCCGCTTGCGGTGCTGGATACGAGACTGAGGGTCAGAGGGGTGGAGAGGTTGAGGGTGGTGGATGCGAGCGCGTTTCCGAGGACTCCTGGGGCTTTCCCGGCCGTCGCTACGTTCTTGTTGAGTCAGAAGGCAAGTGATCTGGCGCTTGAGGATACAGGGAAGTATTAAAATTTATTTCACAAGCCTGTTTCCATGGCTAGAAGAAATATCACAAACGTCAAAAGGCTTTTTGGTATGCGTGGGTATGAGTGTATTCATTGAATATCGGATATCTGCATGCAGTGTTTTGACTGGCTTAGAAGCGATGAGAGATCCCCATCCATTTGTCGGTGCGATGGGATGATGGAAGTGCAAGGTGATCGGAATTTAGGACGTGTTTGCGATACAAAGTATCTTATACCGCCTCTGTAAAGAAATGTGTTCCCATGCAAGTCGATGCTACGCAATTCAACGCTAAGCTCAAACTAGATATGTCATTTACGTTGCTCGAACGTCTGTATCATATGAAATTCGCTCCCTGGTGCGCTTAACGGAACATACCTAGACCACCACTCCGAGGATGCCAGTCATGGCGCGCACACCCAAGTCGCCGTCATTGTCCTTTGGGACCACAGGAGCAGAACTGGACCGGCCACGCCGCGCAATGTCTCCACCTCCCGCAGACCTCGTGGGCAGTACGCCGCTACTAGGCCGATACCGAAATGGGATGTAAACTAACGCGGCGCATAACGTTAATGCCAGCGGCCCGAACATCAGTATGCCTTCCATTCCTGTCTCGGCTGTCTCGGCTGTGCCCGCGAAGCCAGCGATGAAATGCGCAGCTAATAGAAGACTACAGAAAAGATAGCTTGTCGTTCATCAGCGCAGAGATACAATGTATAGTTGTGGAAGATACTTACAGGTGATTGTTTCGGGCAATACTCATGTACGAACATGTTAGAAACCCGCCGTAAGTAGAGGCCCACAAGACTCTTACCCTACAACTTTGTTGGCTTGGACATCACTACGATCGCTGGAAAACTTACACCCATCGAAGAGCATCATAATCAGGCTCGGTCTGTAATGGTATCAGAGATATACCTGCCGATGTGGACACCACTCCGCTAATGGCTCGCGAACCCGCCAACCAATTCTGATTGGTCAACAGTGCGGCGGTACAGGGTAGGATGGCTGCGGTTGCTATGCCGCATAATGGGACTGCCATGCCTGTGGGTATCCTATCGCGATGTCTTCCTTTCAAATGCCACCTGACTCATCAGTCTTGTCTTGATGTGCTAGTCACGCAAAGCGGTTCCATACCTCGAATCCTTGTATGCGCGGTTCGCGATCAGCTCCATATCGAGTTGATCTCGCTCGTAGTATCGATCAGGACGTTCATGACTGTTGAACTCGCGCAAATCCTTATCACACCGAAGGGCTCTCCCTCCTGGATATGGATTTCGCTGGAAGTGGTCCTCAAACATACCCTTCTTCAGGCCTGTCCACCAGTCTTTCATGGAATCATTCTGAAATGCTCCTCTCCATCGAGTGAGCACCTCGTCGTACTCGGCAAGTTTCTCCTTCAAAAGTGTTAGGATTTCCTGGTACTTGTCCGTCTTGACCAATTCGTCCAACTCTTTCTCCAGCTCCATATCCAGCTCCATGATTTCGCGTTGAAGTTTGAGGAGCACCCGAGTTCTAAGAGAGTGGAAACCGCGAAGGGTAAATTTCTGCTCGCTTGCCTGAAATGCTACCTGCAAAGAATAGCCTTCTGGATAACCGCCGTACGGTGACACTTCTTGAGGAGAGCATTTCCCCGGCGCCGCGCTCGCTGCGACCAGTTCAGATGCCAACCCCATACCCTGGATACTTTGCAGACGCTGAGCTACGCTAGAACGTTGAAATTGCATGCACTGAGGAGGAGCCGGTCACTCGGTTTACGTGTTCATGAAGTTGAGGACCATCGAAGTAGATTATCGAAGGGACGTAGAAGAGTAACGAAACCCGCCACCGAATGTCCGGCTAGCCCAGAGCTTGAGGGCCCTTGCTCTTTCCGATATGCTGTGACACAGCTACGCCTCCACCACCAAAGAATTGTAACCACCTGCAGGCCTGCGTCGACCGGTCAAATGGTAATGTGGCAAGGCAGAGTTCCGGTGAAGTTTGTTGCCAGCCTTGTCGCTCAGCTTTCAAAGTACGCCACGCTGGCCCACTTGCGCCGCCCTCGTATTGGCCCCAAGCACACTCCCACCACGAACTCGTCTCTCTTACAGTCGCGTTAGACATCGACGAATTTCTCGCGACTTCACTACCGCGAACGCTGTCCCTCGCCTGTGGTTTGCAGGATCTCCAGCTCGATATCGTTGGTTTTCCCAAATCGCATTGCCTCCAACACTTGCTCCCACCGATCAACCACGAGACGGAATACCTCGGGAACAGAGCTAGGACGCAATGGATCCTCTTTCCATTATCGCTTCCATAGGGCTTCTGCGCGGTGTTACCAGTCGTATTTACAAGCAATTCGAAGAACTCAAAAACTGCGACAAGGTGTTCAGCGAACTTCAGCATGAGATTGGATCACTGCGCCACGTACTTGAAGACATCACGGTCAATCTAGAGTCTTCCGAAGCGGTAGTAGGAAATAGAGAGGAAAGTGAAGAAAAATATCGCGACCAAGTGCGTCGGGCGTTATCAGGGGCGACGGACGTCCTGCGAAGAATGGATGCATGGAGTAATGTTATTCTTGACGTCCGAAGCCTTGGAATGACCAAAATAGAGGCAGAAGGATGGCAAAGGAGGATTCAGATGTTGAGGAAGCAGCTGATGCGGTAAGCCAACGCGGTGCGCTTTGTTTAATGCAAGTGCTAAACAGCTCCAGTCTACCACCAGACTCTCAGCTAGATGATGTCGTTGTCAAATTCAATCCTCGCAGTTTTCATCTGGCCCGGAAGGATGTCTGCCACAATGTGGATGACGGGCCTCTTAAGTGCACATTCGGTTGCAAATTGCCGATCAAGAGCAAACACGACTGGCGCCGCCATGAAGAACGGCATGAGGAGACCCTGGATCACCGCATTCTACCATTTGTCCGGAAAAAAATCATTTCGGAGGGAGGTTCGGCACAAGTCTACAAGATCGCAATCGGCGTTACCTCCGTCGCCACCAGCGCGATGTCAGCGATCTGTATGCTCAACTATGATATCCTGAGAAACTATCCGAGGCGTGGTCCGGTCTTCGCATCTTTGCTCCCGGATGCTCCAAGTCACTCGATACCTCTCACTCAGCTATATCCCGCCATTTTCAGACCTGGAGTGACCTTACCACCTTTCATCAGCGATCCATCGCCCACCGTCTTCGTCGTCGCCACGTTCGTAAACGGACTCACAACGTTCGCCTACTACGCATCCCGCAAGACAGACAGATACCGAGAGTGGTTCCTAGGAGTAGGTGCAATGGCAGCCATAGGAAGTGGGGCTATAGTAGGAGTGAATATCCAAGTGGTGTTGCTGAGTTTTATGCCACTCGCATTAATTACGTCGCTAGTCTCGTGTACGGCTTTGAATTATCTTTGGGATCACTGTAAAAGGGGTCGCGAGAGGAATGCAATTGGAGTTCTCGATATAGCAGATGAGAAGAAGGAGATGGAGAAGCTGGATGCACTGGATGCGTGTTGAGGACGATAAGCCACCTCAAAGGAACAGGTATTTTGCGGGTTTTGGAAGTGCGCTTTAGTATTGGAAGTAGTGGTGAATGTCCTAGCAAATGATTCTCTTTGTATACCTTCAATCATATCCGCCCCCCATCATGATCAAATCAGTCAACTCGAGTGCCATGTCGGCGTGCTTATCTTAGCAACACGTGACCTGTCATAGACACTTGAAAATTCAGACTACCTCCACCACCTTACGGTCAGAACTAGTGTTTGTGAGCATAGCAAGCTTCTCTCCGAAGTATGCGATCTCGATCTCCTTCGCCTCGATAGTGGCTTACATCTCATTCCTAACCGCTACGACTTTTTGAGGTGGCGATTCGAGTTGAACTGCGTTTTGAGCTTGAGGAGCCTATTGCCCTTTGTGGCTTAGGCGTATAGTCCCCATGTCCCAGGCGAACTCGTGGCGCAGCGGTGAATGTGAAAGCACGGGCCACCAATGGCCTTGCTTACTAGCGCCAGGCTGCGCTGCCACGGCACAGCCCCACCTTCTATGTAAACCACTCCGTCTCCTTCCCCATTTCCTTTTTTCTTTTTCTCCTCAGGAGAATCGGCTCCTCAGCATGTCTGCAGTACTTTGAGGAATATAGATCATTACCTTCGTAGACCGTTGCTTTTCTATATCATTTCATAGACCGCTGCCTTTGACAGATCGTTGCTTTCTATTACGTCTCTGCCTTCACAGTCCCTTTATTATGTTAACATATTTCCGCGTCACATCTATCTTTCTATGCTCGTCCTATTTTTCTCGTTATATACCCTCTCTTATAAATAAAGCTTGCTTTGTCTATTTCATATCTCTTGTCGTGTTTGTGTCTGCCTCTTTCATTGAGTTACCATCTTCATGGTGGTGGACTTGAGGAAGGAACATCTCTAGGTCTATACTGATGCTTGGTGTAGCTCATGGTGAGAGAATTAGGTTCTTGTGTACCTAGAAAGGCCTTCTGTTATGCCTAACTCGTCTAACTCATCCACAGCCTACGCCTCAATGCGCTTGTACGTGCCTTCAGCTTTGCCTTCGCAGTATTACGCGCTGGACCATCAAGGCGATTAGAGCCTGTATGGCCATACCACATCTAATACGTACAGATGGTGACGATTTACAAAGGGCAGTTAAGTTAGATAGCCGAGTGCCCTGAGGGCAGGACCTGTTTCAGCACAGTTGCTATCAATCAATCAATCAATTTCCGTAGTCCCCAATTGAATTGATTGATTCCAAAACGTCACCCCAATTGATTGATTGATAGTGAATTGCTCTAGCACGTGACCCGATACCGTAAAATCCTCAATCGTCGGTAACCCAATCGTAGAGCTGGTATACTAAGTTGATCCCATGAAGGGTACTCTCAGAGACGGAGGAGAGCTCTGGGGGCCGATTAAATCCAGCTTTCAGCCAACATCTCACACGCTGGATTGCAGAGAGCACCTGGGGTGATAGCTTGGCCCGCAGGGGCTCCAGAAGGTCGCCAACCTCGGAGAACTGCCTCTCGCACTCACAGCTTGAAGCTGGGATAGATAGGACGTCAAGGGCGAGCTGGGAGAGCTTCGGGTACTTTTGGCGATATGCGATCCAATAGGAAATCGGATTAATAGAAAATAGATGGTCCTAGGGCAGATTTGGCTCCTCATGCTTCCAGCGGGTAAACTCGTCGCCCCGTAGGTCTCCATTGCCTAAGGGAGCCGGATTGGCGTACTTATCAATCTGCTCCTGCAGATTGGTGGCAATCCGCGCCTTCGACCGGGGTGGAGATGGCCCGCCCTGGCCGCCCTTGTATTTGGCCCATAAATCCTGAAATCGAGCATCTGCTTTCTCCAGCCATCCTGGCTGCCCTCTCCATGAGTTATCGCAGTAGAACTTGTAGTATGGGTGGAGTATAGTTGCCGCGTAGTACGCAGGTGAATCTTCAAGCTTCCAGTAGTACTTCTCCAGCTTCTTCCATCCTGCTCGAACGTTGATTGCCAGATGATTTTCGGGGGCATCTGACTCATTAGAATCGACGGAGGAGGACTGCTCCGAGAGGCGCTCGTAGGCCTGCAAAATAGCTTCAAATGTAACCGAGTGCTGGCCTCTCAGGTAACTCCATTGCTTGTATACTGAGCTCTCCTGATGATCCTCCTGTTGATCCTCTCCTGACGATCTTCTCTTGACGATCGTCTCCTGTCGATCGTCTCCTGTCGATCCCCCCTATTCTCATCTACAAAGCACATATTTAAGTAGGATAGCCATCCATAGTTTTCAATTCATGAGGTTGCTTTACATCTTTACACTGTGTCCGGTCAGATCAAAAGTTGGAATAATCTCATGGATTGCACTTAACCAGCTAGAAGCTCCCCTGCCTTCAAGTCTCGCAGTAGCCTCCTTGAGGGGTGTTAACACCTGGATGTACTAGGTAATTACTGCCTAATCCTGAAAGGTAAGGCTGTTAGATTTTATTCAGGAAGGCACCTCCTCAGGTCTCAATTTGTGTGCACGTCGGGAGGCGTCCTTACTACGAGTTTTCTTGATGTAATACTGTATATAGGCATTAAGAGCTTGCAGCATTTTAGTAGCTCTTTTAAAGGCTATATAGTAGGAGTTCCATCTAGTAATAACTAGCTTAACGATCTCTTTAGGTTTAGAGGCCTTTTGGCTAGCCAAAAAGCCTTTTTTACTTTACTAAAAACTCTAGATAAAATTATATTACTAAGGCGTTTTAATATAATTAAGAACATTAATAAGTATACTTAAAGACTCTTTTTAACGTTACTTTTATTAAAACTACTTCTTTTGTTTAAACTACAACTTTTTCTTACTAAAAAAGTTTTTGTTAACTTTATAAATAATTATTTAGCCAGCAAAATTAATTGTGTAAAAACTATAGTAAAAGTATTAATAAATAGAATTAAAGTTATAGAATTCTATAATTAAATTTACTACTATATTCTTTAAGCTAGTATTATTAAGTACATAGTAACTTGCCTTAAAAAATACTAAACTTTTTAAAAATTTAGAGTATTACTTAAGTAATTTTTTTCTTACTATAAAAGCTAAATAACTAGAGTAAAGTAATAGAAAAATTCTTAAACTAGTTGTTTATATTAATATAGTATACTACTATACTATAAAAACCTTTTTTATTACTTTTTATAGCCTATTTATTAAAGGAAATATAAATTTTAGTAAAAAATTAAAAAAGCTTTTTATATATTTTAGAAAGTAGTTAATTAAATAAGTATATAATATACTAAGTAATACTTTTATATTTTTTAAAACGTATTAAAAGTCTTTAAATTAGCTACTTTTATTAATACTTAAAAGGTAAAAAATATAAACTTACATAAAAAGTAATTTTTTTTAATAAACTAATTTACTATTACTAACTTAAAAGCCTATATATTAAAGTTATTTATTATATTATTTAAAGTTTATAGAATCTTAATTCTATTAATAGTAAAGCTTTAAAGTATTTTTTAACTATATATAAAGTATAGTTTCTACTATTTAAATAAAGTATAATTATACTTTTATTAATTTAATTCTAAATAAGTAATAGTAGTTAAAATAAAAATTTTAACTTTATATTTACTTTTCTTACTAGTATTCATTATTTTATATTAATAGTAGTATTTATATATATAAAATATATATTTAAAATTACTATATAAGTATACACAAAATTTATGTTTATAAATTTAGCAGTTTTTATATTTTTAAGCCTATAAAAACTTTATAAAGTTTATAAAATACTTTTAATTTATTTTATTAAAGTTATTAACAAACTATTTGTTAAATATAGTATTAATAAATTTAGAAAGTACATTAATTATATGTTAACTAGTAATAATATGTAATTTTTTTAAAAGTTTATAACTTTAAATTTTTATTTATAGCTTTATATTATTATTAAAATAACTTAAAAAGATTTTAAGATTTTAGATATTTTTTATAAAGAGTATTTTCTTTACTACTTTTTAACTAGTTTATTTAAGTACCTTATAGGCTTTTATTAAGTAACTAGTACTAAAGTACTAGCCTATATAGTTAGTATATAGTTAGGTATATAAATACTTTTTAAACTTTATAAATACTTTTTAAAATTTTATTTTTCTTTAATTTATTTTCTACTTTCTTTTTTTTTTAGCTCTTTATACTTTTTATTTATAAAGTTCTTTTTATATTTAAATTCTTTTTACTTTATTTTAAAAAAGTAGCTAGTTTAAAAAACTAAGAAATATATTCTATTTTTATTTTTTAATTTTAAAACATTATTAAATTCTACTTTATAGCTCTATATATATAAGAATAAAAAAAATTGTTATTTATAAGTTAATTAAAGGTTTTTAAATAGCTACTCTGGAAATTAGAAATTATAAAAACTTTAGTACTAAATAAGTTTATACTAAAAACTACTAAAAACTCTAACTTTAAGAGTAAAAAGCCTCTAATAATAATAAGAACTATTTTCTTAAAAACATATAATAACTTATTTTTAGAGAACTATTAGATAATAAGTACTCTAATAAATAAAAGCTACTAAAAGAAATTATAAGTACACTTATATAAAGAGCTTTTAGTATTATAGTATTTAGAGCTTAAAATGCTATTTAGAGCTTAAAATACTATTTAAGTTTCTTTTTTTAATTTAAATGCTTATAAACGTCTATTATATTACTAGTAAACTAGTTAAGGTTAATTCTTAGTTAATTAAATAAATAGTACTACTAAAAATAGAAGTATATTAATACTAAATTAGTATTTTATAAGTCGTAAAAATATACAACTAAAAACTAGCTTAAATACTATTTTATTATAAATAAAAAATATGAAACTAGCTTTAGTTTTAAATTTTTCTAAAAACACTAATTAACTTTATAAGTTTATTAGTTATTTTCTTACTTTTAAGTGGTTATAAGTTTTTAAAAAAAATGATATAAACTAAAAAAAAAAGTTTACTACTTTTATAGTTTATTTAGCTATAGCTTTATAGCTTTTTAGCTACTAGTAAAATAAGTATTAGCCTATAAATAACTTTTAGCTTAGTTAGTAAAAAAGTAAGTATATTATAACTAACTAAAGTTAGTTAAATAACTTTAAAAAAGCATAAATACTTTTATACTAAAAGAAAAAATTCTTTAATATAAATACTAGAAGACTAAATTTAAAATATAAATAACTACTTTTAATTTTTATTTATAATAAAGAAATTTAAATAACGTACTTATTAAATTATTTTATGAATTAGTAATAGTATACTAAAGAATCTAATTTTCTAGAAAGTTAACTTTAGTACTATTTATACTTAGTTTTAGCTTTATACTTATATTTAAGATTTTAATTAAAATCTAGTAATTATAAAGTTTAAGAATATACTAAAATACTAGAGTACTAAAATAAAGCCTAATAACTAATATATAAACTTAATTAACTACTTTATATTAAAAGTTTAGTATATAGACTTTTAACTATTTATGAACTTTAATAATAGTATGTAAAAGTAAGTAAAAATAAGCTTTATTTAAAGTAAACTTATTAAACATATTTACCTTTAAATAAAAAGTATTAATACTTTATAGAATATTAAAACCTAAGTTAAGTTTAAATAAGTAGTTTTAAATATAAAGAAAGCTCTTTATTTTTACTATAGTAATAACTTAAAAACTACTTATAAACTATTTAGTAGCTTTATAATAAAAACTTAAAAATATAACTACTTTAATAGTATATTAAAAACCTATAAAAGGAAGAAGTAATTTTAAAAAAAATTAAAAAATACTTTTAGTACTAAAACTAAAAATAAGGTATTAGTAAATTAATAGTTTTTTATAAACTTTTTAAAAGAAAACTACAAGCTATTTAAAACTAGTTAAAAAAAATTTTTTAAGAAATATTAAAAAGACTATAATTAGAAAAAAAATAACTTAAAAAAATAAGCTTTAATTACTAACTTGTCTTACTTATAATTAGTACTAGAATATAATAAAAAATAGTTATAAATTACTATTACTATTAAACGAATTTTAAATAATACAGAAACTATAAAACTTTATACTTTTTATAATAATAATACTAAAATTAATTTCATATAATTTAATATTATAATAAAATATAATCTTAATATAGTTTCTTATTATAAAAAGCTTTTAGTAAGTTTGTTTAATTAATACTAACTATAGTTATATTTAGCTTATAAGCTAAATTTAAAGTGTACTAATATATATAACTATATTAAAATAGTAAGACTTTAGACTTTTTAGGCTACTAACTTTATAGGCTATAACTTAGTTTTTAGCTATTTATAGCTTATAAAAGTAAACTTTAAAATTTGTTTTTAAAATAAAAGCTTTAAATAGTAATGTAATAATAAATTATTAAGTTATATTATTATTTTAATAGTTAACTACTTACTAAATAATATATAAAAAAGTAAAGCTATATATACTTTTTACTTATAATAGTTCTAAATATACTCTTTAGGCTATAGTACTAAAAATATAATTTTACTAAAATAGCTTCTTTAAAAGTATACTAAAACTAATTTACTACTAACTTAAAACTTAAGTAGTAGTAATAATTTTAATTCTATAATAATAGTATTTAACTAAGTTTTCTTATTTTTTAAAAACTACACTTTTAAGCTTTTTAACTACCTAAAATAGTATATTTAGAACTTTTCTTTTTTTAGTTAGTTGCTTTATATAGTAGTTTATTATATAATTATAAATATTTATAAATAGCTTTTTTAGTAAATAATACTATTTAAAAGTATACTATAAGAGCTTTAGAATTTACTTAAAAATAATATATTAAACTTTAAAGACCTAGACTTATTAAATATTTTATTATTCTTACAAAACTTACTATAAGTATTTAGTATTAAAAAAATAAAAATACTTTCTTAAAACTCTAAATATAATTAAGTAATAAATTTAGAAAAAATATAATACTTTTAAATCTTTTTATTTATAACTTTTTAAAAAAGGAACTTAAAATCTTTTAAGAGTATATTAATACTTTACTTAAAAAGAAATAAATTAAGTTAATTAAGTTATTAATAAGTATACTAATTTTTTTTATTTCTAAAGTAAATAGTATAATAAAGCTTTATATTAATTATTATAGTCTTAATTATATTATAATTAGAAACTATTATCTACTTCTACTTATAAGTAAAACACTAGATTATTTTTCTTAAACTAAAATTTTTATAAAGCTTAATTTTTACAATATTTATTATAGGCTTTATACTAAGAAAAAAGATAAATAGAAGACTATATTTAAAACTAACTATAAATATTATAAATATTTTATTATACTTTTTAAGTTAGCTAATACTTTTATAATTTTTTAGTTTTATATTTACTAAATACTTAGAAAACTTTTAGACTATACTTATATAATTTATTTTAATAACATTCTAATTTACTCTAAAAAGGAAAATAATTATAAAAAGTATGTTTATAAAGTACTAAAGAAACTAGACAACTAAAACTTATATACTAAAGTATTTAAATATATTTTTAATACTAAGTAAGTTAAATTTCTAGACTTTATTATAATATTTAAAGGTGTTGTAATAAACCTAGTTTATATAAAAACTATTTAAAAGTATTTAGAGCTAGAAAGTTACTAAAATATTTAGGTTTTTTTTTTTAAATTTATAAACTTTTATTATTACTTATTTATAACTATTTTAATATTATATGTTTCTTAGTAAACTATATAATAGCTATATTATAAATACTTTCTAGGCCAAAACTCTTTAAATATAAAATAGTAAAAAAAGAAACTAACTAAATAGTACTTTAAATAGTTTTAGCTTAAAAATATATAGTAAGCTTTTTAAATACTATATAGTTAATTTACGTAAGCTTTTTTATTATAGTACTTTAAGCTAAATTTACTTCTAATAGTTTTTATAAATATATTTAACTTTACTTTAGTTAGAGTTCTTTTTTAGTTCTTATAAAAAAAAGACAAGGCTAGCTATATTAGAAGCTAGTTATATACTATAGTTAAAAATTTAGTAGTTTAGAAATCTAGTACTATATATAATAAAAAGCTTCTAGCTATTATTAATAGTTTTAAGTACTAAAAACACTATTTTAAATATATTATGTACTTAATTAAAGTACTTTTAGATTATAATAATTTATAGTAATTTATAATAATAAAGAAGGTAACACCTTATTAAGTATAGTAAATAAAAGAACTTATTTAATTTAACTTTAAAATTAAATTTAAGCTAGAGAAAAATAATTCTATAAATAGTTTCTTTTAATAACCTAACTATATAAAAAAGTATAGATATATTATAGGTTGTTAACTTGCTAACGTAAATTATACTAGTAATAAGCTATCTAATTAATTATTATAATAGTTAATTAGTTTCCTTACTTCCGAATCAGATAGCTTGTTAGACTTAATGGAAGTTAGTTAACTCAGTAGAGGTAAAAAGAAGTAATATAGTAAGTTAAGATTTAATAGAATAGTATTAAACTATTTCACTTAAGGTGTGAATCTTAATTTTAGAGTAACTATAAAGAATTAAAAGTAACTATAAGCCGTTTAATGTCCTATACTTATAGTAGATCCTCTATGCGTATATTGTATACTAATTAAAAGTATATTAAATACTACTAGAGAAAATAGTAGGTGCTAGTGCTTTTATCTCTTTAATTTTAAACTATTTACTAAGTTTTTCCTTTATAACCTTACTAGATCATTTATCCGGGTGCTGTTCCCTATAGAACTTAAACTTATTATAAAATAATCCTATTTATAAGTTCTATCTCCACTAATTTACCTTAGCTTATTAGTATTACTTGTATATTTTTTTATACTATGCCTTTTATAGTAACGCCTTCTTACTTACGCTTTCTTCTTTATTACAGTCCGTAACAAAATATAGAAAAAGTTTATTACTAAAATATATAATACTTTTAACTCTTTAAAATAAGTTCTAAATATAGAAGTTGTATACTCCTACTATTTTAATATTTACTAAAAATTAGATAGTATTAAATAGCTAGATACTTATAAATAATATAATAGATTTCTATAAGCTATCTAGTAATAGCTAAAATAAAACTAATTAAGAGTTCTTTAGTAAGGTACTAGTTAATAATATATTATTTTTAATAACTTAGATTTTAACTCTTATTAAGAAGAATAAGAATATTAACTTTAAAAAAAACTTATAACCTTTAACTTTATTAGTACTTTTTTTTATTAGCTATAAGTTACTTACTTTATAGTTTCTTTAGTTTATATACTTAAAATTACGTAAAATACTAACTACCTAAGTATTATCTAACTAGTAAAAAAAATAGTAAGTAGGTAAAGTATTTAAGTAAGCTTTAAATTAAGTTATTAACTTTATAAGCTTATTTTATAAGTATAGTAAAGTTTAGGTCTTATATAAATAAAATCTATAGTAAAATATTTTAATAAAAAACAATAATAATTTAATAAACAGCTATTAGAGCCTAGTAAAAATAGAAAATTTTCTTAAGAAAAAATACTTCTAGTTAAAGTTTAGAAAAAAATGTAAAAGTATATATTTACTAATATAAAAAGTATTAGGTCTATAAAATCTATAAATATAAGCTATAAAAATTACTTAAGTTTACTTTCTTATTTTTAAATTTATAAAGATATTACTTAATAGATTTTATTACTAATTTCTTATTATGTATAAATTAACATAAAAACGTTTTTAATATAGTATTTATACTTATTAATAAATTTTTAAAGTACGTTTAGTACCTACTTATAATTAAAATAATAACTTTTTATTAGATAACTAATTTACTATTAAAAAAGTACTTTCTTAAAGTTAGTTTTTCTAATATAATTATTATAAATTATGAAATAGTAGTTATAAGAAGGTACTAGTTTAATTTTTACTATTATTTTAAAATTAATTATAAACTTAGTATTACTTTTTATTCTTAAATTAATAGCTAAACAAAACGTTAAAATTAAAAGCTTAAGTTCTATTTATATATATTTAAACTACTAATAAAATAATTAGTATAAGTTACTTTTATATGTAGAATATATATATAATTTAAAAACCTATTTATTTTTTAAAGTAAGTTCTATTAAATGTACTAAGAAAGTACTATCTTAAGACTTTAATAGTATTCTAAATAACTACTAACTAAAAATACCAAAAAACCTATAAAATTTTTATAAAAAGTTAGTAAACCTTTATTAGTAAGTAAAGAAATATTTTAAATACTAATATAGTTAATAGAAAGTTATAAAGTCTTTACTAAACTAAGCTTAAAAGTACTAAATAACATAGTATAATAAAAAGTATATAAATTACTATTTTAATATTAAATAATATATTATTCTATACTTGAAAAATATTAATGTGTATTATTTTTATAAAAAGTTAAACATACTTTATTTAGGTTCCTTTTATATTATAAAAAAATTAATTATTTAACTTATTAATTAAACTTACCTATTTTTATAGCTTGTATTTACTTAGTTTTCTATATTTTTCTATTAAAGAGCTAGAATAATCTATTTTAGAAAAAAGACTTTAAGCCTAGTTTAATTAAATACCCTATAATAAAAGGTAATTAATATAAAGTTAAAGGCATACTTTATTATAAAACTACTTAAGAATAGCTCTAATATAAAGTTAAATAACTAAAATAGTTAGTAGAAAATTTTATATAAGAGCTTAGATACTATTTTAATAATTATAATAAGCTTCTTAAAAGTTACTAGACTAGTAACCTTTCTTTTATATAATAGAAAAGAAAAGCTAATACTAATACTATTTTTTTACTTAAAAAATAAAAATAATAGCTAAGTACTTTTTTATAATACAAAAGTATATAAAGTAAACTTAGAAAAAAAAGATAATAATAAGCTATAATTTTTTATGCTAAGTATACTCCAAATAATATATAATTAAATTTTAAATAAGTTATAACTTATAAAAGTTTATAAAATTAATTGTAAATAATAAATTAATTTTTTTTGTTTATAATACTGTAAAATCTATATATACTATATTTTTAAAGAATAGCTAGCTACTTACTAAGTATCTAACACTCTTCTATTATTATAGTAGTAATGTATATACCTAAAATTTAAAATTTTTTAAAGTAATTAACTTTCTTTTAATTAAAAAAAGAAAATAGTTAGTATAATAAATTATTTTTGCTACTACTTAAGCTACCTATTTAAATAAATACTATATAGTTATAAAAGTAAAAAAAAGTTATAGTTAAAGCCTAAGAATAGAAAGGGAGTTAAGAAAGTAGTAAATAAAAGTTAACTAATACTAATATTATGCTTATACTAATACTACTATAATTTTATACTCTTTAGCTTAATATACTAAAATAGAGCTTTAGTATTTCTATAAACTATAATATTTATAAAATTATATTAACTAAAATTATTTAGTTTCTTTTACATAAATATTAGTATATAACTATATTTAAAAGAGTAGAAAAACTTACCTTATATTAAGTAAGGTTATGCTTATAAAAGATTTAACAAGTATAAGTATATTAATATAAATTCTTATAATCTTTAAACTTTATTTAATGTTTTAACTAATTTTCCTTAAACTACTTAACTTTATATATAGTAGTATATTTATTAACTTACTATTAGTTATTATTATAAGTAGTAGCTTTTTTAGCATTTAATAAATTACTTTTAAAATATTTATATATAGTATACTAAAGGTAATAGTTAAAAAGGTTAAAAGCATAATATTACTAAAGTTCTAACTATATAATATTAGTTAATATTCTTAAAGTTAATCTCTAAGCTATATATTTAAATATAACTTAAAGATCTATTATTAGTATACTAAAAATAAGATATAAAGTTGTTTATTTTTTATAATACTTAGTAGTTATAACTTTTAAGGCTATAATCCTTTTTTTATAATTTTACTAAATATCTATAAAATTATTAAAATAGCTGTAGTACTACTTATGTATAAGTTATAGCTAAAGCTTTAAATAAGTAAAGAAATCTAAAATTTATTAAAAAATTAGAGGAGTAAAGTAATTAAAAATAGATATAACTAGTATAGTTAAGGCTAAAGTATTATAAAGCCTAAATTATTAATATTAAAGTAGGTATTAAAAAAAGATAGCAAAAGCTAAATATAAAAATTATATATTTATTTAAGTAAAAGCTTATTTTTACTCATTAACTAGCTATTTACTACTTTTTTAGTTATAAGGTAAAGAGTTAGTTTAAAAGAATAAATATATATAAAGTTAACTTTATTACTTTTTAAGAAAGCTGTTTTTACTTATAGAAACTATATAAAGTTATATAATAATATAATAATATTAGTATACACATTACAACTTTATAATATATAGTATAAATAGTATAGAATTATGAAATCTACTTAAAATAACTATATTTTATATAGTATACAAAATCTCATAGCTTTATAACATGTTTTATATAATTATAAGGTTACTATTAATAATTAATTACTTTATTACTAAATACTACCTTTTTATATAGTAGTAAAAGGTAGGTTAAGGTATTTATAATAATAGGCTATAGCCTTTTTAATTATATAATTCTTATAATTAACGTACTTAAGTTTCTACTACTAAAGTAGACCTCTAATTATAAAATAAGAAAAATAAGTTACTAAGTAGTATTACTTAAAGTTATAAAATATATATAATATATTCTATAAGTAAGTATTTTACTTAAGTAAGTACTTTACTTTACTAAGTTTTTACTACTTTATAAATAAATAATAACTTAATACTTATAGCTATTATAAGAATATTTAACTAGTAAATAGTTAACCTATTTTTTAGCTATTTTTACACGTGTAAAAAGTATGTCTAGGCTCTTTATAATATTTATAGTATTTTTACTATAATAAGTTAACTTTAACATCCTTTTTACTTTAGTACTTTTTATTTTTAATCTGCTTTTTAATTTTATTTTAAGTAATTATTTCTAAGTTTTTTACTGTTATTTACGTTTCTTGCTTTTAAATACACTTTTTTTTACACTTTCTATATTATATTACGGCCTTATTTGTCTTTAAAGTTTAGTAATTTATGTTTCTAATAATATAGCTAAATTATTATTTACTTAGCACTCTTTATAAGCTAGTAAAGTAATTTAATAATTAAACTAAGTAAACTATTTTAATATCTTTAAATTTAATTATAAATTAGAGCTGTTTAAAAGCCTAATTTAATAATAGTTTTTAGTATTTTTAACTCCTATAGAGCGTTCTCTTTAAGAAAGAAGAATAGTATTTAAAACTTAATATCAAGCTTTAAAAGTATAGTATTTATATTAAATAAGACTAAGCTAGCATCTTAAAAGCTTATATAAATATTACTTTCTTTAATTATCTTTTAATAAGCTGTTTTAAATGCTGGTAGGAACTTATATTTTATAATATAATAAATATACTTATAAACATGATCTTTAACTTAAACACCTATATATATTTTTTAAAAGCAAAAAATAGTTTATATTAAGTAGTTAAAGTAAATGCAACATATAAAATAGTATATAAAATATAATAATTTCCTTTTCTTTATAAAGCTACTAAAAATTAAATAAATTATAACTTTTATCGCAATTAATTATTAGTAGATAACGGATGCCTATTATATAATTTTTTATATACTTATTAAAATACTATAATTACTTAATACTAAGCTTATTAATTATTCAGCTATTATTACTTAGTAAAATAGTTTAATTTTATAGTATATTATTATTCTTATATTATACAAAGTAGTAGTACATTCCTGTAAAAATAATAAATAATAGAATTATTTATTTTTAAGTGTTAACACTCTAAATTATTATAACTTACTTATAATTATCTAGCTGTATTATTTTATACTAATTATATCTATTAAAGCTTATAATAATCTTATTATTTAAAATAACACCTATTTAGAATTTACTTATATTAAAGTTGTAGATATCTTTTTTAGTAATATTATACTTTATTATTATATAATATATGAACTTAAACTATAGTTTAATAACTTTAAAATTTTTACATAAAGCTCTTTGGTAGTTATATTTCTAATTATAAACTATTTTAATTTTTAGAGTTTATTATATAAAGTTTTTTAGATAGTTCTTACTAATATTACTAGTAAAGTATATAGTAAGTAATTAATTAGCTATATTTCTTATAATACTAAACCTAAGCAGAAATTCTTATAAATTTAAGTTAAGTATATACTAAATAGTAACTAATTTTTTTTAACTTAGTAAGCTTTTTTAAATTGGCTTTATAATTACATTATAAAAGGGTTTCAGCATATTATTATTTTAGTATTCTTTAGTTAATATTATATACTAATACTATATATTACTTACTTTGTAATTAGTTTTTATTAATTATAAAAATAGCTAAAGATATTCTCTTTTTATAATAAACTAATTAGACGTTATATTATTAAAATATAGTAATTAAAAGTTATTAGATTATATTTTATTATTAAGGTAGAACACTTACTTAAGTAGAGTACTTATTTATAAATATATTGTACTATAACGTATTTTATAAGTGAGCTGAATAAACGGGTGAGTTAAACACTTTACTAAGACCCTATTAAAGTACTATTATTCATAGTACTATTACTTAATAGTATTATTAGTTATAGTACTATTTTTATCACTGCTAGATTCTATAGTACTATCTTTATTAATTTCATATATTTAAGTGTTATACTTAATCCTACTGTAGTTACTATAGTACCTTTAAGTTAGTTTAGTTTTATTTACTCTTATCTTACTATAACCCTTCTTACTACTAGAACTTATAGTAGTAGGGTTTTTAGTGGATTTATTCTAGCTAGTACTAAAGCTAAGTATTTCTTCTTTCTAGATACGCTTTCTTTTATACTACTTCTGTTAAAATATAGTCTTATTAACTACTTTAAGCTTAATAACGTGATTACGTATAAGTACTATCTCTTAAGCTATTATGAGAATACATTTAATAAGCTACTAGTATCTATTCTTTAAAGATAAAAAAAAGCTATCTAACTTATCAATAATTAGCTTTATATACGACCTAAATTTATAATAGTTCTTTAGGGTTTTTGACTGCTAAATAATCTCTATATTAATAGGTAGTATAGACGTGCGTAATTAAATATTAAGCTTTAATATTATCTTATTTAAGTTAAGTAAAACTATACTAGCGTCTTAAAAGCTTTCTTAAATATTACTTTTAGTAATTAATATATTAAATACGTCACGGAAGGCTGATAAGAACTCTAGTTTAATAATATAATTAAATTAGTTATATATTAGCTTCTTAACTTAGCGTTTATAGGCCCTCTTTAAAAGCCAAAAACAACCTATATCTAGTGGCTATAGGATGTGTGATGAGTGTGCTAGTATATATAAAGTAATAATCTTATTCTCCTTATAATATTCTATAAATATAAAAGAGTTATAGCTTTTATAGCTATTAATAATTAATAAATAGTACACACTAACACTATGCTTTTTTATACACTTATTAAAGTGCTTTAACTATATAAGACTAAGCTTATTAGTTATCTAGCTATTATTAAAGATATTAAATTACTATTAATGTGGTATACTGAGTTCCTGGTACCAAATAAAAAAATAATTCTTATTCTTATAGATAATAAAGAATAGAATCACGTACTCTAGTGCGCTAATAGCTAGGATTATTATAATCTACTTATAATTACTTAACTAAAAAGTATTTAGTTAATACTGTTTCTTAGAGCCTATAATAATCTTCTACTAAGTTATTATATCTATCTAGAAACTAGATTTATTAAAGTTATAAGTGTTTTTGTCCTGTATACTATACTTAGCCTTTACATTATATATAAAATTAAATTAGCTTTGTATAATCTCTAGTTCTTTCTATTTATAATACTAATAATTAAGTTTTTGATTATACTTTATTTAAATCCCTAGCGTACGCTGAATAAAGGTATGTGGTTAATTTATATCTACTAAACTTATTTTTTATTTAACTAGGAGTTTATTAGCCATCTCTTAAACAGCATTAAGCAGAGAGGTAAATTCTCTTAAATTTAGCTTAAAAATATACTTTTTTATTACCTTCTCTTTAGAAACCGTAAGCTTTATTGAATTGGGCGTAGTATTATATTATAAAGTAATTCTATCACGTTATATCTTTAGGCTTATAAAGGGTATATTATAGATGTATATAGTATTTTAAAGACTATAAATTTAGTTTAAATTAAGAGCCTAGATAGCAAGCTATATTCTAGCTTCTTAAGAAATTAATTTTAGGTTAGTAGATAGCATAATAGTACTGTAGATTAGAATAATATTAGGATTTTAGTAAAGTGTTTAGCTTACCTATTTATTTAGCTCACCCATAAAATACATTAAGCTATTTAATAGTTATATATAATATTATTAGTATACATTTCTTTTTATTCTTTATTATTAAGTGTTTTTTAAGAGTTTTTAGGAGTTTAATATAGTAAAATATAGAAATTATATTTACCTATATTAATAGTAAACTAATAAGCTTTTACTACTTATATAATAAAAAGCTAATGTAACTAAATACCTTTTTTTTTAGAACTTAAGAAATTAGAACAATTTCTAAAAAAAAAAAAGAAATAATATAAAAAGTATTTTCTTTATTATTTTTTAACTAGTTTATTTAGGTACTTTATAAGCCTTTATTAAGTAGTTAGTACTAAAATACTAGCTTATATAGTTAGTATATAATTAGATATATAAATACTTTCTAAACCTTATAAGCACTTTTTAAAAATTCTTTTTTTTTTAATTTATTATATATTTCTCTTTTTTCCAGCTCTTTATATTTTTTGCTTATAAAGTTTCTTTTACATTTTTATAAATTATAATTAAAAGTATAAGTAGTGTATTATTATTATTATAATATTAAAAAAATTTAAGTATTTTAATAAATTATTTATATTTAATTAAATAAATAGTTCTTAGGTAACTTAACTATAATACTAAAAAATTACCTATATAAATAATATAAGCTAATTTTACTTTTTTACTTTTATACTTTTTTTTAATATAAAATAATTTAGAATTATACTAAATTAATTATTAGTAAGGTTATATGTTAAAAATTTATACTACTATAAATAACAAAAACTAATAAATATTTTATAAGCTTTATATAAGCTTATTATTATTTTTTATTTTAAATTTATTATATTTTATAAGTGAGCTGCGCACCCAAGCGAGCTGCGCATTTTAGAATTTATCATTAAGTGGTTGTTGAGATATTAAGGTGGAAAATTTCGATATTTTGGTGAATTCTAAGATGCGCAGCTCGCTTGAGTGCGCAGCTCACTTATAGAATACAATAGTTAGTAATAAGCAAAACTTTATTACAGGTAATAATTATAAGTAAAAAGTAGTAAACTAATTAAAAGAAAATTACTAGCTATTAGTAAAAAAGTACGCGTAAAAATATAATACTAAGTTAAAAATAAAGTAAATACTTTAAAAAACTAAGTAAAAAGTAGATCTTCTAGCTAATATTATTAAAATAATTAATAAAGCTAATAATAAAAAAATATAACGTTTTATATACAAAATTATAAGTATAATATAAGTAATTAAAATTAATAGAAGCTAAGTAGCTATAATAAGCCTAAGTATTAGTAAATTAAAAATAAAGAATTTACTATATAAAAGGCGTCTTTTTTAGCTTTTAGATAGTTTTTTATATACTTATTTTCTTATTCTAAAATAACTTTCTAAAATTATTATAACGTTTTTTATAAGCAAGTGAGCTATATAAGTAAGTCACTTTTACTAAGAATTACCTTTTCTTTAATAACTTTACGAAAACTTAATATTATTTAGTAAAAATTTAAAATTAGCTTTTTAAATATTAGATGCACTTAGTATTAAATTTGCATTCTAATACTCTTACGTAATTATAAGTTATTAATCTTAGAATTTACTTTTTAAAATTTTGGTTTTTAGCTATTAATATTTTAATAACTATTAAATAAGAAACTATAGATATTAAACTTAAGCTATTTTATATATAATTTAGACTATATTATGCTTTTAAAGTAATAAAACAAGTAAGTTTTTAAGATCTTTAAGTAAGGGGAAATTTTAGCTCCCACTTTTTAATATCTTAAAAACTACTAATACTATAGCTTTGAAATTCTAATATGTTATAGATTTAGGCACTAATACTTTGTATTTAAGTTTTTATAATTTATTATTAAGTAATATTATAAATATAAATAACTAAACATTATTTTAAAGTACTGTAGATTCTAAGCCTAATAACTTATAATTACATAAGATAATTATAATGCAAATTTAATGCTAAGTGCATCTTATATTAAAAAAGCTAATTTTAAATTTTGGCTAAATAATATTAAGTTTTCGTAAAGTTATTAAAGAAAAGGTAATTTTTAGTAAAAGGAGCTCACTTGCTTGTATAGCTTACTTATTTATAAAAAACATTAATACTTTTATTTAAAATTTTTTACCAATTTTTTTTTTAATGTTTTTAATTAAATTTTTTTATTAATTTTTTTAATAACTTTTTTAATGATTTTTTTAATGATTTTTTTTAATAATTTTCTAATAAAAAAATTATATAATTTTTTATTTAAAATTTAGTATTATTAAATTCTTTAAGTAAAACTAATTAATTATTCTAAAATATTATTTTAAGTTTTTAATATATTTTAGGTATTTTCTTTTAGTTTATAGTTTTTATATTTAATTAGGTATTTTTATTAACATTTAAATTATTATAGTTTTTAAATTTTTTAACTTTATACTTTAACTAATATAGTTTTATATTTATATTTATTACTAGTAGTATGTTTAGTAGTACTAGTTTAAGTAATAATATATAAAAAACAAAGTAAATTTTTATATTTTATTTTAGTTATAGTTTATAGTTAATTACTTTAATAACTTTACTAATTTCTAATAGTTTATTTTAAATGTAATTTAGTTTTATATTTAGCTTTTTAGTTTTTAAATTTTTACATAGTAGAAAAACTTTATTTCTTTTTTAAAAATTAGTTTTTTAACTCTTAACTTATTAGCTTTTTTTTATAGTTTGTAAGATTTTTAAAGTAATAATTTTACTTAATTTATTATATAAATTTCTTAAATATTTAACTTTAGTTTAAGTTTAGTATAATTTACTTTTTAATTTATATAGTTTTTTATAAGTTATAAACTATACTTATAGTTTATATAAAATAGTAATATATTAGTTATAAATAACTTTATATTATTATAAATAAGTTTTATTATATGTAACAACTTAACTTAATTTTTTTAAAAATAATTAATATATATTTTTAAATATTATTTTAAAGTTTAATTAGTATGTTTTATTCACCTATTTATTTAAAAACAAAAGCTTATTAAAAGCTTATTTTTTAATTTTAACTTAACTAATAAAGTTTACTAAATGTATAATATAAATAATTTGTTTTAATTAGTAATAAACTTTTTAAATAACTTATATTTAAAAATTACTATTTTTAAGATTTTACATACTAATTTTTTTATTAATAAATTTATAATTATTAAATTAAATTATATATTATATTCTATAAGTAAGCTATATATCTAAGTAAGTGTTATAAATAGTAATAGTAAAATAGCTATACCTAAAGAGCTAAGAGAATTAACCATAATAGCTAATAAAGCTCTAAAATAAAAACGTATGTTTAAACTAGAAAGAAAGAATTATAAGCAGGTATAAGACATACTAGCATAGGCTAAAGTATAAGCTAAGAAGTAAAAACAGAAATATAGAACTATACTATAGAATTAGAAGTAGTTATGCACGTGACTAGAAAAGTCTTAGCAAATAAAATAAATAAGAAAGATAATAGACTTATCTTTATTATTTTTTTTAGTAGTATCTAATATACTGCCAGTAGGTATATAATGTACGCATAAAGGATTTCCTATAAATATAAGACGTGGAACGGCTTAGAGATATTTATGATTCTTTATAGTTACTCTAAAATCAAAATCTTCTCTCTAAGTTAAGACTTGAACTTGAGTGAATTAGTTTAATAACTATTTTATTAAATCTATTATATACTCTCTCTTTACCTTGTGATAAAGTATAAACTCTATTCTATTAAACTTAGAGCTATCTGTTCCAGATACGGAAAGAACTAAAAACTTATTAAGTAATTAGTTAGAGTAAAATTACTAATATAAAACATACTATTAAGTTAAAGCAACTTATAACATTATAACTACCCTTTTAAAGTGTAGGAAAGGACGTTAGATTAATTCTAATAATAAATTTCTAATTACAGTCTATAATAACTTACTATAAGAATAAATAAGAACTTTACTTATTAAAAGAAAGTAGTAGCAAGGAAGAAGTTATAGCAGGATTTTTATTAACTACCGGAAGTATATCAGGAGAAAGTAAGAGTACGTAGTAAATTATCTAAGAATAAAAAATAGCTATTATAGAGTTACGTAACGCTCTAGTTAACCTATAATAATAAGTAATAGTAAATAAGACTAGTAGAGAAGAAATAGCTAAGATATAATCTCCTATAAAGTTTAACAGTAATAGAGACAAACTTAAAACCTTTATAACTATAATAGATCTTTATTATTAGTTTAATTAATCTTTATTTATGACTAACTCAGATCGGATTCTGGTAGCTAATATAAACATAATAGGAAAAGCTATAAAATAGTTTAAACTATTTATAAAGAATTATCTAGCTAAAGGAGACTCTAACCTAGGACCTATAAGACTTATAAACTATAATAATAATATCTAGAGAACTTTTAAGAACTACAAGAGTTTCAAAAAAGAAATAATTATAGTCTTTAAAGAAATTAATAAAGAAACGGAAGTAATTTAAAAGCTTTAATAACTTAGATAATACACGTTAGCAGCTAACTATACAGTAGAGTTTAAATAAATCTAATCTTAATTAGACTAGGTAGATTAGCCTCTAGTTATAATATACTATATAGAACTAAAAGATAGAATTAAGGATAAAATTTCCTAAGAAAAACGACCTAGCATACTTCTAAGAATTATTAAATAAGCGGTGATAATTGACAACTATTAGTACTAAAGAGAATAGAAAAAGAAAAATAATACTAGACCAGTAATCTATATACTATAAAAGAATAGAAAAGATAACTAAACTTATAATATAATAGAAATTAACTAAGTATTAATTAAAAACGCATGAATTAACAGACGAAAATAAGATAAGTAAATTAAGAAATAAATAGATTAATATATATAAAGAGTATATCTTAGTTACAGAAAAAAGAGACACTTTATTAAAGACTATAAATAATAGAAAGTAGATATTAAACAGGCTTATGTCTAAACTAAGGCACTAGTTAAAATTACTATAGTCTAAGTAGAACTAGCTAAAGACTAGATAACTAAAGAGGTTATTATATAACGAATTTAGAAAGAGTAATGCTAAATTTATAGAAAACATATATACCTCAAATAAAAATACAAAATACCATATTAATAGGTCAAGAATTATTTAGTAGGATAGGCTAATAATATAATTACTATTATATAAAAAGTTACTATTAAATAATACCAGGCTAGCTCTATGGAAGAAGCTAACTAATTCTATAAAATAATTTAACAAAAGGGAGGACCCTTTAGAATAGAAAATCAGAAGTTTAAATAATAATAAGATTAAGAGATAATAAAAGATAAAGAGCTAATATCTATAATAATTAGATAGTAAGTAAGCTAGGGACACTACTGGATTTATAGATTAGAATATTATATAGGGGAATATTATATCACCAAGCACTAGAAAATTATCTTAGAAAATAGAATATATAAGTGCTAATAAGTATTATAAGCAGCTAGTAATAAATAGTATAAAGAACTTAGTAGACAAAAACTAGCCACATGAATAAATAAGATTTATAGATAAGAACTAATACTATTTATAAGTCATGTAACCTATTACTACCCTGTTAGATATCTAGAGTTAGGATAGGACTGAAATAGAAAACTAGAGAAAAAACCTACTCTACTTATTTTATAGATACAAGACGAAGAAGCCGCTGAAAGGACTATATAAAAGAAGTACTAAATATATAAAGAAAAGATATATATTAGACAAGAATATAAATAGGCAGCTTATACTATATAAGTTAAAAAACTAATAATAAAATAAGTACTAAAATAGATAGCATAGAAATAAGAATTTAACATATAGCAAGAACTGATTTACATGGATTCCAAAGAAGAACTTTAGGACCTAAAGACCGAGAAATATAAATAGTTAGACTAAGATAAGTATTAACTAGAATGCTAATATTACTAGGCTAAATACCGCTAAAATAAATAGCTAGCTACAGAATTACATACTAAACTAATAACTAAGAAGTGTTTCTTAGAATGGAAGTGCTAAAATTATAGAAAAGAAATAAGAAATAAATATAAAATACTATAAGAAGACTAATACTAACTCTAGTAATATTCTATCTATAGACTAAAAAAGGAAACACTAAAAAAATAACTGCCACTCAGGAGTTAATAACTAATAAAAAACTAGAAAACTAGTAAGTAATAACTATACTACTAGAGAGCTAATTTAAGGTTAAAATATAGAAATTATTACTTAACTATACACGACTTAGATAAAGACACGAAAATAAGCTATATATAGACGTATATATTAATAGCTTTTAGACACAAGCACTTATAAACAGCAAGGCTAGTAAAATACTTATATTAAATAAGTAGATATAGAGATACTATATCTTAACTAAAGTTTTAAAGAAACCTGTAAGAGTAGTACGCGTAGACGATAATCTAGTAATATTTAAAAAAGGTCTAATTAATCTTAAAACAGAAAATGTAACTATTAAGGCAGCAGATTACACAGATAACCGCCGCATTAAGATTATAAATCTAGGTAGTGAGGATTTCATATTAGGATAGGACTAGCTAGTATAATAGAATTTACTAATTAACTAAAAAACAAAGTCTATAGGAACTAGGAAGAACTACTATAAATAAACGTAAGCTATAATATAAATAAAGAAAATAACTCTTTATAATACCACGTTTATTATGCTGAACGAATATTAGAGAGAATTTAAAAAATAGTTCTTTAAGGAAGCTAAAGACTAATTACTAGGATACTAAGACTAAGACCATAAGATCACACTTAAAGAAGGGACGGATCTAAAACCAGGATTATTATACTAACTATCTATTAATTAACAAGAGAAGTTGCGACGATATCTGAACGAAAACTTAAAAAAAGAATATATATAGGAAAGTAAAAGTATTATGGCATTACTAACACTTTTCATACTAAAGAAAAATAGTAAACTAAGGTTATGTATTAACTACAGATATCTTAACAAAGCTATAGTAAAAAATCGTTACTTTATACCCTTAATATTAGAGCTTATAAACAAACTCAGAGGAGCTAAATAGTTTAGTCTTTTTAATATTAAAAATAGATACTACAGAATATGAATAGCTAAAGGACACGAATGGATAACTATACTAAAGATAAGATATAGGTTATTTGAATATCTAGTTATGCCATTTAGACTCACGAACGCACCAGTAATATTTCAAACAATTATTAACTATATACTAAGGGAATATCTAGATGTATTTATAATAGCATATCTCAACAACGTGCTTATATATATAAATAGGATGCTAAAAGAATATATTAAGTATACTAGAAAGGTATTACAAAAGCTTAAGAAACACAACCTATATATTTAAACAGAGAAATATATATTCTATAGAAAAGAAGTTAAATTCTTAAGGTATTTAATATTCTAAGACGGAATAGTAGTTAACCTAGATAAGGCTAAAGACATTTTATTATAGCCTATACCAACAAATATAAAAGAAGTTTATTTTTTTCTTAGATTTACGGGCTTTTGCTGATAATTTATTAAGAACTATTTAAAAATCACAGCACCCTTAACAGAATTGCTTAAAAAGAACTAATAATTTAAGTAGAAAGCTAAGAAAGACAAAGCTTTTATAATTCTAAAGAAGATATTCTAGGAACTACTAATATTAAAGATATTTAACCTATAACTTCAGATGGAGATACATGCGGATATATTAAACAGAGCTATAAAAGCTATTCTATTATAAGTATAGAATAATAGATATAAATACCTAGTAGACTTTCTATCTCATAAACTTATAACTACTAAGTTAAACTATAATATTTATAATAAAAAACTATTAGTAATAGTTTAAGTATTTGAAAAATAGAAACATTACTTAGAAGGAGCTAAGCACTAAATTGTTGTATATTCAAATCACAAGAATCTAACAGCATTTATAATAATAAAGAAGTTAAATTAATAATAAATCAGATAATAGGAATTAGTTTCCATATTTAATTTTTAAATACTTTATAAAGTAGGAAAAGAAAATATAGTAGCTAACACACTCAGCCGATAAGCAGACTATATAAGGGATATACCGGAAATCTATAATATAATACTTAAGTAAAGACAGGATGGATCCCTGGGAAGCTTATAAATTAATATTAAACACGTAGTCATTATCAAAAACACTTAGAAAAAACAAATAAAGAAATTTAATAATAGATAATTACTATAGAATCTGGACTAAGAGACAATCTATGTACTAGATAAACTATAAACTAAATTAATTAAAGACCAATATTCAGCAGAAATGCACGGATATTAGGGAATTAAGAAAACTATAGAACGAATCAACAGACACTTCTAGATTCCAGGAATTTAAAGTAAGGTTAGGAAAATTCTTTCAGAATGCATTAATTACAAAAAGAATAAAGTATTAAGATATAAAGAGTACGAACTTATGTAACCCATACCTTCACTAAATCTACTATAGGAATTAGTTATAATGGACTTTATCACGGAAATACTAATAATTACTACCTAAAGAGATTAATAGTATAACATGATACTAGTTATTATTAACAGACTAATAAAGTACGCTTATTTTGAACTAACCCATACGGAAATAAAAGCAGATGAACTAGCGTCATTACTAATCAAAATACTAATTATATGACATAGAATGCTATAAGAATTTATTATAGACAGAGATAAGTTATTCACGTTAATATTCTGGAAAACGTTTATAGGGTAACTAGGAGCTGAGCATCGTCTCTTGACAGCATTTCACCTATAAACAGACGGATAAATAGAACGGACAAACCAAACATTAGAATAATACCTACAGATATATGTTAATGAACTATAAGATAATTGGATTAACTTACTACTAATGGCCGAGTTTGCATATAACTCTGCAAAGTTATCAATAACGGGAAAATCACTATTCTATGCGAACTATGGTTATGAGCCTACGGCTTATTGAGAACTACAGAAACTGAACAAAGTATTAGAACCTGTAAGAAGGAAAGTTAAGGACTTATAACTACTTTATAAGGATATTACATAGAAAATCACTCATAAAGGCAATCTTAGTAAATAAATTAAGAATAAATCTAAGGTTAAGGGACCAACCTTTGAGGAGGGGGATAAGGTTTTCTTAAAAAAGAAAAATTTAGAAATAAAATAACTATCATGAAAACTAGATCATGTTAAATTGGGACTATTTAAGGTTAAATAATAAATAGAACCTGTGAATTACGAACTATAACTACCTAAAGACATAAGGATTCACCTAGTTTTCTATGTCTCTAAACTAGAACCAGCACTACGGGATGCTAAACTATAGACAAGACTTAAACTCAAGGAAAACACTACTGAGTATGAAGTTCAACAAATTTTAGACTACAAACGGTTTAGGCGTTAGGGGAAATATTTGGTTAGATAAAAAGATTACAGACCTAAAGACGACACCTGGGAGCTAATTAGGAACTTAAAGAGTAGTTTAGAGCTAATTGACTAGTATCACTAGAAGAAGCGGCGAAGGCTTGCTCTAGGACTGGGTCCAAGGCGAAAGGAGAATGCAGAACGTTCCATTTAAAACTAGAGAAGGAAGCGACATCAGACGCTGCGGGTTATAGTGTGCTAGATTGACTCTAACAGATCTGCTCCTTCTCTATTGCGTGAACTTCATTAACTAAGGTAAACTCACGCTGGAACATCTCCTTTTTCTAAGAATCTATTTGGGCTAACTGCTGATGGAGATGTAACTCTCGAGAGTAAGCAGTGACCATCTCTTCCTGGGCCTGACGAAGTTAATCTTGAAGTTTTTTCTTATCGTGATTCAACTAGTTCCATTCGGGTTGCGTCACGACGAGATTATACTTTATACTGTAATTAATACATTTAGAGCAACAGCCTGAGGCAGAGTGAACTAGACAGCGACGACTGTTATTACGGCAGCAGAAACAAGGCGACGGCATGTGACGGAGCTCGTTACGGATCCGAGAAGCTAAACGGCAAGCATGTATTAGAGATGACTTAGGACGTGTCATCGTTAGGGAGCTGAGCAGGAAGGAAAGGGAGTTAAGAGTCTTATAGTTTAGAACACTAAGCGGAAGATCTACTGCCTTTATACTGCTTATGGAAAGGAGAAACTATCTTCCGGGACGAAGACTTAGAAGAAGAGGATAGTGTTACGGACAGTAACAGTAAGGCAGCTGCACTTAAAGAGCTAAGGGAATTGGCCATAATAGCCAATAAAGCTCTAGAATGGAAATGTATGTTTGAACTGGAAAGGAAGAATTGCAAGCGGGCACGGGACGCACTAGCACAGGCCAAGGTACAAGCCAAGAAGCAAGGACAGAAATATGGAACCATGCTATAGGATTAGGAGCAGTCGCGCACGTGATCAGGAGAGTCTTGGCAGATGAGGCAGATAAGGAAGATGATGGACTTATCTTCATTATCTTTTCTAGCAGTATCCAATATACTGCCGGCAGGTATACAATGTACGCATGAAGGGTTTCCTATAAATATGAGACGTGAAACGGCTCAGGGATATTTATGATTCTTTATAGTTACTCTAAAATCGAGATCTTCTCTCTAAGTTGAGACTTGAACTTAAGTGAATTAGTTTAATAACTATCTTATTGAATCTATTGTATATCCTCTCCCTATCTTGTGATAAAGCATAAACTCTATTCTATTAAACCTAAGGCTATCTATTCCAGATACGGAAAGAGCTAAGAGCTTATTAAGTAATCAGTT
Source organism: Zopfia rhizophila CBS 207.26 (assembly GCA_010093925.1). Lineage (NCBI taxonomy): Eukaryota > Fungi > Ascomycota > Dothideomycetes > Zopfiaceae > Zopfia > Zopfia rhizophila. The sequence goes on from ML994610.1 coordinate 5,381,495, forward strand.
AGGGCAGAGTTACTAACGTGAAACATACTATTAAGTTAAAGCAACTTGTAATAGTAAGTTACATATCTTAAAATTCACTAAATCTCGAAATATTCCACCTTAATATCTTAATAACTACTTAATAATAAATTCTAAAAATTGAAATTTGAGCTTTTATATATACATTACAGCTTTCATGAAAGTTGCATAAACATTGGTTTCGTAGTTTCTAAGATATAGCGATTTAGAAGCTAAAACAGGGCTAAATTGCTATATCTTAGAAACTACGAAACCAATATTTATACAACTCTCATGAAAGCTGTAATGTGTATATAAAAGCTCAAATTTCAATTTTTAGAATTTATTATTAAGTGGTTATTAAGATATTAAGGTGGAAAATTTTGAGATTTTAGTGAATTTTAAGATATGCAGCTCGCTTAGGTGCTTAGCTCACTTATGAAATATAATATACTTAGTTAACTTATTTATAATTACTAATATTATATTATACTTTTTTTTTATTAAATAATAGTAGTTTTATAATAAAGTTTATTAAAACTAACTACTATAATTATTTTAGTATTTTTAATAGTTATAAAAGTTTATAAAATTTAGGTTATATTTTTTTATTTTTTTTTATTTTAAGTATATTTTAACTACTTTTTGTTATGGACTATAATAAAGAAGAAGGTGCAGCCAAAAAAACGCTGCTATAAAAGAAATAGTATAAAGAAATATATAAGTAATATTAAAGAGTAAAGGCTAACTAGTAAAGAGAGAATCTATAAATAAAACTACTCTAAAGTAAGTTTTAATTCTATAAGAAATAATACCTAAAGTAGGTAAGTAAGTTAAGTAATTAGCTATAGTAAAATATAAAGAAAATAAGTACTAATAAGAAAGATAAGATTAAGTATAAGCTAAAGCTAAACTTATCTTCCCTTATTTACTTTAGTAGTATTTAATATACTTCTAATTAATATATAATATATATATAAAGGATTTTCTATAAATATAGAATATTAGACAGCTTATGGTTAGTTTTAATTCTTTATAGTTACTCTAAAATTAAGATTTATATCTTAAGTAATATAGTTTAATACTATTCTGTTAAATCTTAACTTACTATATTACTTTTCTCTATTTTAACTAAATTTAATTATTTCTTTACTAAGTTTAATAAGCTATCTGATCCGGATATAAGGGAACTAATTTATATTATATAATTAATTAAATAACTAGTTACTAGTTTAACTTTATATTAGTAAGTTAGTAATTGGTAATATTATAATTATTATCTTAAAAAAAAAAAGAAGCTGTTGGATAGATTCTAATATTATATTATCTAAATAAAGTCTATAATAACCTACTATAAAAATGAATAAGAACTTTACTTATTAGAAGAAAGTAGTAGTGAAGAAGAAATTATAGTAAAATTTTTATTTATAACTAGAAGTACATCCAGAGGAACTAAGAGTACATAATAAGTTATTTAAAAATAAGAAATTATAATTATAAAACTATATAATACTTTAGTTACCTTATAATAATAGATGGCTATAGGTAAAGCTATGAAAAAAGGGACAATAAAAATATAACCTTTTATAAAGTTTAATAGTAACTAAAATAACCTTAAAACCTTTATGACAATAATAGACCTCTATTATTAATTTAATTAAGTATTTTTTATAACTAATTAAGATAGAATCTTAGTAGCTGGTATAAATATAATAGGAAAAGCTATAAGATAGTTTAAACTACTTACTAGGAACTACCTAGTAAATAGAAATTTTAACCTAAGAATAGTAGGACTTACAGACTGTAATAATAATATATAATAAGCCTTTAAGAATTATAAAAGCTTTAAAAAGAAATGATTATAGCTTTTAGAGAGATAGATAAGGAAATAAAAGTAATTTAAAAACTTTAATAGCTTAAGTAATACACGTTAGTAGCTAATTACATAACAGAGTTTAAATAAATCTAATTATAACTTAACTAAATAAACTAATTATTAGTTATGATATACTATAAAGAACTAAAAGACAGAATTAAAAATAAAATCTCTAAAGAAAAACAACCAAGTACCTTACTTAAAATTATTAAATAAGTAATGACTATTAATAATTATTAATATTAGTAAGAGTAAGAGAAAAATGTATATAAGAGACTAGTAATCTATATACCTAAAAAAAATAAAAAAAATACCTAAATATATAACGAAATAGATATTAACTATAATAAGGAATTTATTAATAAATAGTAAGAGAAGTAAGCTAAGGAATAAATAAAACGCTATACACAAAAAACTTATTTAAAATATAGAAAACAGGGACATTTTATTAAGGACTATAGATAATAATAAGTAGATATTAAAAAAGCTTATATCCAAACTAAAGCACTAAAAGAAATTAAAATAGCTATAATCTAAATAGAATAAGTATAAGACTAAATTACTAAGGAAATCATTATATAAAGAACTAAGAAAAAATAATATTAGATATATAGAAACTATATATACCTTAGAATAGAATATAAAATACTGTATTAGTAAGTAAAGAATTATTTAGCAGAATCAACTAGTAATATAACTTTTATAATATAAGAAATAATAATATAGTAATATAACACTAAAAGCTAAGAAGATATAAGAAGAATTTATGAGATTATAGAAAAAAAAAACCCCTTTAAAAAGGAGAATTAGAAATTCAGATAATAAAAGAATTATAAAACAGAAAATAGAAAAGAACTTATATTTATAATAATTATATAGTAAGTACGCCGGGAACACTGTTAAATATATAAATTAAAGTACTATTTAAGAGAACACTATATCACTAAATACTAGAAAATTACTTTAAGAGATAGAATATATAAATATTAATAAGTACTATAGTCAGCAGGAAATAAATAGTATAAAAAATTAAATAAATAAAAATTAGCTATATAGATAAACGAAATTTATAAATAGATATTTATACTAATTATAATTAATATAACGTACTATCACCCCGTCAGATATCTAGAACTAGGATAGGATTAAAATAAAAAAGAAAAAAAAACTCTTTATTTATACTATAGATACAAGACAATAACGCCGTAAATAAAATTATAAAAAAAAAATACTAGATATGTATAGTATTAGACTATATTAGGATAAATTATAAATAAAAGAAGCACGCTATATAGGTTAAAGGGCTAAAGATAAAAAAAGTATTATAATAATTAACAGATAAAAAAGAACTTAACTTATAATAAGAATTAGTTTATATAAACTTAAAAAACAAATTACAGGACCTAAATTCAAATAAATATAAATAGTTGTTATAGGATTAATGTTAATTAGGATATTAATTATACTAGACTAAATACTACTAAGAAGAATAGTTAGTTATAAAATCATATAAGAAACTCACATATCAAGAATATTTTCTAAGATAGAAATGTAAGGATTATAAAGAATAAGCTAAGAATATATATAAAATACTTAATAAGGAAGTATGCTAACTCTAGAGATGTCTTATTTATAGACTTAAAAAAAAATACTAAAGAAATAACTACCACTCAGGAGTTAACTACAGATAAAAAATTAAAAAACTAGTAAACTATAACTAAGCTACTAGAAAACTAACTAAGGGTTAGAAAGAATATATTAATTATATATATATAACTAAACTAAAGGAAATATAAAAATAAGCTATACGTAAATGTATATATTAATAGTAACTAGATACTAGCACTTATAAATAGTAGAGCTAGTAAAACACTTATATTAAATAAATAAATATAAAGATACTAGATATTAATTAGAGTTTTAAATAAACTTATATAAGTAAGACGCGTAGATAATAATCTAATAATATTTAAAAAAAGTCTAATTAATTTTAAAATAAGAAATATAATTATTTAGATAGCAGGTTACAGGGATAACTGTCGTATTAAAATTATAAATCTAAATAATAAGGATTTTATCTTAGGATGGGACTAGCTAGCATAATGAAATCTAACTATTAATTAGAAAAGAAAAACCATAGGAGTCAGGAATAACTACTATAGATAGTAATAATAAGTAATAATATAAATAAAGAAAATAATGCTTTATAAGACTAAATTTATTATACTAAAAGAATACCAGAATAAATTCAGAGCATAGTTCTTTAAGGAAGTAAAAGACTAATTACTAGAATATTAAAAATAGGACTATAAAATCACGCTTAAAGAAGAAATAGATTTGAAACTAAGACTATTATATTAAGTACCTATTCACTAGTAGGAGGAGTTACAATGATTCTTATAAAAGAACTAATAAAAGAAATATATATATATAAACTAAAGTAAAATAACTTTACTTATACTCTTTATTCTAAAAAAGAATAGAAAACTAAGGTTATATATTAATTACAGATACTTTAATAAGGCTATAATTAAGAACTATTATTTTATACTACTAATATCTAAACTTATAGATAAACTCAGAGGGGCTAAGTGGTTCAGTCTTTTTAATATTAAAAATAGATACTATTAAATATAAATAGCCAAAGGACACGAATGGATGATAATATTTAAAATAAGATATAAATTATTTAAATACTTAATTATGCTAATAGGATTTACTAATGCATTAATAATATTTCAAATAATTATTAACCATATGCTAAGAGAATATCTAGATATATTTATAATAATATATTTTAATAACATGCTTATATACACGAATAGAACGCTAAAAGAATATATTAAGTATATTAAGAAAGTATTACGAAAGCTTAAGGAACACTAGTTATATATTTAAACAAAAAAGTATATATTCTACTAAACGGAAGTTAAGTTCTTAGAATACTTAGTATCCTGAAACGGAATAGTAGTTAATTTTAATAAAATAAAAAATATACTATCTTAGCTAATACTAATAAATACTAAAGAAATTTATTCTTTTCTTAGATTCACGGGATTCTGCTGATAATTTATTAAGGACTACTTAAAAATCATATTACTCTTAACGGAATTACTTAAAAAAGATTAATAATTTAAGTAGAAATAAAGCGAGGAAAACGCTTTTAATATGCTAAAAAAAATATTCTAATAACTACTAATATTAAAGATATTTAATTTATAACTTTAAATATAAATATATGCAGACATATTAGATAGAGCTATAAAAACTATTTTATTATAAATACAAAATAATAAATATAAATATATAGTAGACTTTTTATCTTATAAACTTATAACTACTAAGCTGAACTACGACATTTATGATAAAAAGTTATTAGTAATAGTTTAAGTATTTAAGAAATAAAAACATTACTTAGAAGGAATTAAATACTAAATTATTATATATTCAGATCACAAAAATCTGACGGTATTTATAATAACAAAAAAGTTAAATTAATAATAGGTTAGATAATAGGAACTAGTCTCTACTTTTAACTTTTAAATACTTTATAAATTAGGAAAAGAAAACACAGCGGCTGACGCACTTAGTTAATAAACAGACTATATAAAAGATATATCTAAAATATATAATATAATACTTAAGTAAAGACTAGATAGATCTCTAGGAAACTTATAAATAAATATTAAAACAGTAGTCATTATCAAAAATACCTAGGAAAAATAGATAAGGGAATTTAATAATAGATAACTACTCTAGAATTTAGACTAAGGAATAATTTATATATTAGATGAATTATAGACTAAGCTAATTAAAAATTAACACTCAGCTAAAATGCACGGACATTAAGGGATTAAAAAGACTATTAAATAAATTAATAAATAGTTTTAAATTCTTAGAATATAAAAAAATATCAGAGCTATTTTTTTTGGAATGTATAGAATATAAAAAGAATAAGGCATTAAGACATAAGGAATATGGATTTATATAATTAATTCCTTTACTAGACCTACTATAGAAATTAGTTATAATAGACTTTATTATAAAAATACTAATAATAACTACCTTTTAAGGCTAGTAGTATGATATGATACTAGTTATTATAAATTAATTTATAAAATACGCATACTTTAAACCAACGTATACGGAAATTAAAACGGATGAATTAGTAACTATATTACTTAAACTATTAATTACATAACACAGACTACTACGAGAATTTATTATAAATAGAGACAAACTATTTATATTAATATTTTAGAAAATGTTTATTAGAAAGCTAGGGACTGAGTATCGCCTTATAATAGTATTTTATTCTTAAATAAATAAACAAACAGAACAGACAAACTAAACATTAGAATAATATTTATAAATATATGTTAATAAATAATAAGATAATTAGATTAATTTATTACTAATAACTGAGTTTATATATAACTCTGTAAAGTTATTAATGATAGGAAAATTATTATTTTATATAAACTATAGTTATAAGCCTATAGCTTATTAAGAACTATAGAAACTAAATAAAATATCAGAATCTATAAGACTAAAGATTAAAAAACTATAATAACTTTATTAAGAAATTATATAGAAAATTACCTATAAAAGTAATCTCAGCAAATAATAAAAGGACAAGTCTAAAATTAAGAGACTAATTTTTAAGAAGGGGGATAAAGTTTTCTTATTATAAAACAATTTAAAAATAAAACAACTATTAAGAAAACTAGATTATATTAAATTGGGACTATTTAAGGTTAAATAATAAATAAGACCTATAAATTACAAACTATAATTACCTAAAGATATAAGGATTTATCTAGTTTTTTATATTTTATTACTAGAACTAGTACTATAAAATGCTAAATTGTAGATAAAACTTAGACTTAAGAAAAACACTACTAAGTATAAAGTCTAATAGATACTAGACTACTAATGATTTAGATATTAGTAGAAGTATTTAGTTAAATAAAAGAATTATAGATCTAAAGATAACACGTGAAAGCTAGTTAGAATTTTAAGAAATAGTTTAGAGCTAATTAACTACTATTATTAGATAAAACCATAAATGCTTACTCTGGGGCTATATTTAAGAAATAAAAAGAATATAGAATATTTTATTTAAAACCTAAGAAAGAAAATAAAGTAATACTAGACACTACAAATTATAATATACTAAATTAATTCTAATAGTTTTGCTTTTTTTTTTATTATATGAACTTTATTAATTAAGGTAAGTTCACACTGGAATATCTTTTTTTTCTAAGAATTTATTTAGGCTAGTTACTAATAAAGCTAGAACTTATAAGCTTAAGACTTATAATCTAAATCTAATAGCTACTATTAAATACTCTATAACTAATCTAATAAAATATAATAAGCCTTAAGAGACTTCTAGTGGGACTTTTTAATCTACTAGTATAATTTTATTTTATTATAATTTAAATAATTCTACTCTTACTAGAACACTATAAGATTGTACTTTATATTTTAATTAATATACTTAAAACATTACCCGGAAGCTAAATCTACTAAATAATAGTAATTAGTATTATAATAATAAGAATAAGAGGATAGCATAAGACAGCTGTGTGTATAGACTCTTTAAACTAAGTAGTAAACTTATATTAAAAATAATTCCACTTAAGTCATCCTTAGGAAATTGGAAGGATAGAAAAAGTGTAAGAGGTTCTTATGATTTCATCTTTCATACAAAAAACCAGCTACCTTTATATTATTTATAAAAAAAAAACAGAATAACCTTCAGGCTAAAGACTTAAAGAAAGGGGATAATATTATAAATTATAATAAAAAAGAAAGTGCAGCTGAAGAGGCGCTGCTATAAAAGAAATAATATAAAAAAATATATAAGTAATACTAAAGAGTAGAAGCTAACTAGCGAAGACAGAATCTATAAATAAAACTACTCTAAAGTAAGTTCAAATTCTATAGAGAATAATATCTAAAGTAGGTAAGTAAGTTAAGTAACTAGCTACAGCAAAATATAAAAAAGATAAATACTAATAAGAAAAATAAAATTAGATATAGGCTAAAGCTAAATTTATTTTCCCTTATTTTTTTTAGCAGTATCTAATATACTTTTAATTAGTATATAATATACACATAGAGGATTTTCTATAAGTATAGGATATTAAACAGCTTATAGTTAGTTTTAATTCTTTATAGTTACTCTAAAATTAAGATTCACACTTTAAGTGATATAGTTTAATACTATTCTGTTAAATTTTAACTTACTATATTACTTTTCTCTACCTTAACTAAGTTTAATTACTTCTCTATTAAGTCTAATAAGCCAGCTAATCTAGACGCGAGAGAACTAATTAATATTATATAATTAGTTAAATAACTAGTTACTAGTTTAACTTTACGTTAGTAAGTTAGCAACCTGTAATACTTTTTTAACTTATTATTTTATTTTTTTAATATAAAAATTTCTATAAATTTACTTTATATTTTATTTTTATTTTTTAATATTAGTATATAATAGCTTTATAAATTTTTTAATTAATTTTTTATATAGGTTTTTTAGTATATAAATAAGTATATTTACATACTTAAGTTTTAATTTTTAGTTTTAAAAGTTTTGTTACTTAAAATTTCTTATTTGTATTATTTAGTAATTTTTAACTTTTATAATTACTATTATTCTTAAATAGTTATAGCTTATAAATTTATCGAATTTTGTTATTAATACTATGTTTAATACTAGTTTACATTATTTTATATAATTTAGTTATTAGTTAAGTACATTTACCACTTTATTTTCTAATTTATTTTAGTAGAATATCTTGAAATTACAAATAGCTCGTATTTTTTACTAGTATATTTATTTTCTATTTAGCTTTTTTATTATTATAAAACTTATTAAGTTCTTATAGTTTAAAAATACTTTTACTTAATACTTAGTTTCTTTAAAGTAAATTTACTATTTTTTAAATATTATTACTATTAGTAGTAGTTTTTCATTATAAATATTATAATTTAACTTAGTTTTTATAAATTTTTTTAATAAATAGTTTATTAAATAAAAATGTTTATGTTTATATTTTTAATTATAAACTACTTTTATTATATAATTAAATGTGTTTATTTTTACTTTTATAAGTAACTTTAAGTTAAATATTTTTAATATAAATACTTATATAAACTTTTTTTAAGTTTTTAAAATATTTACTATTACTTTTATTTTTATTTTTATTTAATATCTTTTTTTTATTACTTTTACAAGTAGTACTATAATTTTTAAATTTTTTTTTATATACTTTTTTTATTATTATTAGTATTACCTAGTTTTATATTTTTACTAACTTTATTAAATTTATAACAAAAAGATTTCTTAAAATAATAAATTCTAAAAACTTTATTTTTATAATATAAAATTTATATTTTTTTAGTTAACTAAAAAGGTTAGATTTTTAAAGCTTTTTTAAAACTTTTTTAATATATATTTTATACTTTTTAGGTATTTTTTACATATATACTAGTATATTATTAAAATATACTATTATAATTATGTTTAAATATTTATATAGTATATAATTAATAACTATTTAAACAGTTACTAGTATGTTTATTAATTTAAATAATATTATATAATATTTATAAAGTTTATATTTTATTTTAAATACTCTTAACTATTTATATTTTTTTTTTAATTTTAGTTTTGTATTATTTTTTAAAAAAATTAAATAAACTAAATTATTATGATTTTTAAAGTTTGTTTATAAGCTTTTAAATTAATAGTAATAAATATTAAATTTTAGTTATTATGTAATTTAAATATTTAAAGTTCATATATAATTAAAGTTTTTTTTTTAAAAAAAAATATAAATAACATTAATAAAGCTATTAAGCTTTTACTTTGTTATATATATATATATATATATATATTTAAATTTTTTTAAGGTACTATTTTAATTTCTTTTATTAAATTTTTTAAAAAAATTTATTAATTTTAGTTTAAGTTTTTTTTTTAATCTAGTATTTTGTAGTTTTAAAGTTAGTATTTTAAAAGTATAATCTTTTTTTTATTAAATAATTATGTAAATTTTTTATATTTTTAAAGTATTTAAACTTTAGTAGTATTTAAGACTTATTTTTAAATTTATACTATTTTAATATTTGATAGTTATTTTTGTTATAATTATTATATAACATTATATAATTTTTTTTTATTTTCAAATATTTTCTATTACTTTTAATTTTTATATTTATATTTTTTTCATTAAATTATACTAGTAAATTATATTTTACTACTAATTTATTATTAAATTATGTAATAAAAGCTAATTCATTCTAAAATTATATTTAGCTCTTTTATGTTTGAAATATTAATAACGTTTTTTATAAGTGAGTGAACTATATAAGCGAGTGAACTATATAAGCGAGTGAACCACTTTTGCCAAGAATTACTTTTTCTTTAATAACTTTACGAAAACTTAGTATTATTTAATAAAAATTTAAAATTAGCTTTTTAGATATTAAATACACCTAGTATTAAATTTGCATTATAATTATCTTACGTAATTATAAGTTATTAAGCTTAGAATCTACACTACTTTAAAATAATGTTTAGCTATTTATATTTATAATATTACTTAATAATAAATTATAAAAACTTAAATACAAAGAATTAGCGCCTAAATCTACAATATATTAGAATTTCAAAGCTATAGTATTAGTAGTTTTTAAGATATTAAAAAGTAGGAGCCAAAATTTCCCCCGACATAAAGATCTTAAAAACCTACTTATTTTATTACTTTAAAAGCATAATATAGTCTAAATTATATATAAAATAGCTTAAGTTTAATATCTATAGTTTCTTATTTAATAGTTATTAAAATATTAATAGCTAAAAACTAAATTTTAAAAGAGTAAATTCTAAGCTTAATAACTTATAATTACGTAAGACTATTAGAATGCAAATTTAATGAAAGGTGTATTTACTATCTGAAAAGCTAATTTTAAATTTTTATTAAATAATACTAAGTTCTCGTAAAGTTATTAAAGAAAAGGTAATTCTTAGTAAAAGTGGTTCACTCGCTTGTATAGTTCAACTCGCTTATGAAAAACGTTATAGGAAATATTTTTATAGTTTATTATTTTTAGTTTTATTACTATAGTTTTAAAGTTAATTAAATTTTTTTAAAAGTTACTATACTATTATTTACTTACTTTACTTTTACTAAGGATTTTTTTTTTAGTATAATACATTATTTCATTTAATTTATTAATTTAAAATAAATATTTTGTTTACTTTACTATTTACTAGTATTTTTAAAAGTTTTTTGTTTACTTTTATATTAAAATAAAAACATAGTTTTTACTATACTATTATAGTAACTATTTATAATACTTTATAAAGGCCTTTTATAAAAGTATTTTTTGTAAGCTTTTTTTCTTATTATATGTTTATATATTAGTTATATACTAGTATATAAACTCTACTTCTAAATATTTCTACTTATAACTTATTTTGTTTTTTATTCTTTTTTATATAACGTTTTAAACTATTACTTAGTATTATATATAGTAATTAATTAATACTTCTTTTTAAGATTTTAACTTTTTATGTATATTATTTTTATAATACTATATTACATTACTAACTTTTTATAAAATAAATAACTTATAATTTATTAAAAATTTTAAAAATCTTACTTCTTAACTCTTAACTCTAAAGGTAAGTAATAAATTACTTATAAATATACTAACTAAATAAAAAGCTTACTATCAAGAAAGTATAAAAGTTTTTATAAAAAACTTTATAAATTAAAGTAAGTATTTATTTACTTAGTTTTTATTATTATTATCTTACCTATTAATAAAACTCTAACTCTTGCTACTAGTATATTTATAAATAGCTTAAGTTTTATAAACTTAATATTTATTGTAATTCTAACTATATTCTATTTACTAACTTTATTAAAATAACTATTTAATTCTTTTACTTTCTTTAGCTAATATTTTACATTATAAATATTTATTACATAACTATATAATAAGTTTATAGAAAATCAAAAATAGTATTTAACTAAATAAGTTTATATTTACTATACTATTAGTGTTAGAAGCTAGTAGAGTATAAATAAAGTTAGTAACTATAATAATAGTATATAGTATAAGGTAGATTACAAGACGTAGCTCATAAAACTATATATAAAAGTTATAAACGGAATATATAAGATACTAGAAATAAAAAGGCCTGTATAGCCTCTGTAAAAGCTTTATATAATACTTAATTTAAATAAACTTAAAAGTAATAGTTCTTATAAAACTATACTATAATAATTAGCTATCTATAAAAAAGGCTTTTAATTTAGTAAAATTATTTTAACTAAATACTATATAGAGTCTAGTAAACCTACTTAAAAATACTTATAAGAATTTAAACTAAAAAGCTATTATATAAAGAAAGTTAGTTTATATAAGTTAAAAAAACTAAACCTTTTTTTTAATAAAATTCTATAAATATATCTTAATATTTGAATAAAATAACTTTACTCTAATTATATATTTAATAAAAGCTCTTTACTCTAACTTTTATTATACTTTAATTAGAGTTGATTTTTCTAATTATTTTATTAAATATATAAATATAATTAGTAAATGTTATAATAATATACTTATATTAGCTTTTAAAAAAAATAATATAACTTATACTACTTAAATATAAGGCTAGAAACTATATTATAAAAAGAGTTTAATACTATAGAAATTAATACTATAAGTTATACTTTTTTCTATTTAACTAAAAAAAGAGACGCGTTTAGAAGAATCTTTATTTTAAATATAATAAGTATAGTTACTTTATTTAAATTTTTTTTTTTTACTTAAACTTTAATTTAATACTCTATTCTAAAGAAACGTTTTTTAATAATTATTCTACTTATTTTTATCTAGTTCTAATAGATTCTATAGTTAGAAACCTAACTAGTAATTTAAACCTAGTTGTTAAAAGCCTTATTCTAGAAATAAGTTACTTTCTAGAATATTTTTAATACTAGATTTTTATTAACTTATAGACTTTTTACTTTACAACTAACTCTTAAAACTACTATATATTATTTAATAAAATGGCATATTTTACTTTATTACTACTTTAATTAATACTAAAGTAACTAATATAGGTTATATTAGTAGATTTTTAGTTAGTATTTAAAAACTCTATTTTTTACTACATTCATACGTTTTATATTCTACTAGTTTTAATAGAAAATAACTTAAAAGAGGTTATATTTTATATACTACTAGTATAACTCTTCACTATGTAAATTACATTAAGAAGATTTATCTCTATATAATAACTATAAGAAACTATAAATTAATTCTTAGCTAATTTTAAATAAAAAAGTATAAAGTTAACTTTAATTATAATATATAAAAACTACTTTTTACTATTTTTTGTTACTAGGCTTACTATTTATACTTATTTTAATTATTAATATTTTTAAAGGAATTTGCTAATTATTTAAAAAATCTTTTAATAAAGTTTATACTAAAAGGCTTTTACTTTAATACTATCTACTTACTTTATTTTTAAATTTACTTTTTCTAAAGTTACTACTAACTACTTATATATAACATAATAACTAGTTAGCTAAAATAAACTATTAATTATAAAAACCTAATACTTACTTAAAAAACTTTCTAGTAAACTATTTTTTAAACTATTTTTACTTAAAAGCTAAGTTTATATTTAACTATGTACCTAAATTTAATACTAAATTAAATAAGAATCTTATAAAAAAGCCTTTTTTTAAGGCTTTAAAACCTTTTTAGTAAAGGCTTTACTAAAAGAGTTTTACTAAAAGCTTAAATTTAACTTAAATATAAATATTTACTTAATAGAAATAGTATTTCTTACTTAACTTACTTAAAAATATAAAATATTCTCTATTTTAATAGCTACTATTAATAAGGTTTTAGCGTTAAAAACTTATATTAACCTATTTATAAAAGTTCTAGAAAAATATTATAATATTCTTAAAATATTTTTATATAAGGAAGCTAATAAACTATTTAAATACTAACTATATAACTATAAAATTATTTTTTTAAAAAAAAACAACTTAGATTTAGCTTTTTCTATAAAATGTTTTAAAATAAACTTAAGGTTTTTAAAAAGTATTTTAATACGCATTTTACTAAAAAATTTATTAAAGTAAGTTCTTTCTTTATATTCTTTTTTATTATTTTTATAAAAAAACCTAATAAAGGTTTCTAATTTTATGTTAACTATTAAACTCTAAATACTATTACTATTAAAATCTACTACCTAGTGTTATTAATTTAAAAAACTTTATTACTATTATAAAAGTAAAACACAAGGCTCTTAAGTCTTAAAGTTAAATAAAGTATGTTAATTAAATAATGTTCTCTAGCTCTAAAAATAAACAGATATATTTCTCTATTTACTAACTAATAGTAATTATATAATACCATGCTATTATATAATTATGTATAGAGTTATTTCTTTATACCCTGCTTTAAGGCATATCTATAATAATTACGTTTTAATAAAATAAAGTATTTTATAAAGCTTAATATTATTTTAGGTTTTAACTATATTTATATTATAAAAAAAGATGAATAGTTAACTACTTTCTAAACTAAATATAGCTTATTTAAATACTTTGTAATACTCTTTAAGCTAACTAACACACTAAGTAGTTTATAATATTATATAAATAATATTTTTTAGTTATACTTTAATGTATTTTATACAGCCTATATTAATAACATTCTAATTTATAATAACTTTTTATAAAAATACTAGTAATATATAAAATAGATTTTAAAAGCCCTAAAAAAAAGCTAGTCTATAACTTAATATTAATAAATGTAAATTCTACTAAAAATAAGTTATATTCTTTAGGTACGTTATATTTACTAAAGAAATTAGTATAAATCTAAATAAAATAAAGAATATTTTTAATTAAGAAAATTCCTATAATATAAATAATATAAAAGTATTTTTAGAGTTTACTAATTTCTAATAATAATTTATTAATAACTTTTTTTATATTATAGCTCTATCCATAGTCCTAATAAAAAAAGACACTTAATTTAAATTTAATAATACTTATTAGAAAGTATTTAAAACTCTAAAACTTAAATATATAATTACTTTAATTTTTTAATTTTTTAACTTTAAACTACTAATTTTTATAAAAACTAATTTCTTAAACTATGTAACTACTAGTATACTTTTCTAAAAAAAAAAAAAAAGTAAACTAAGACTTATTATCTACTTTTTAAAAAAACTAAATTCTACTAAATATAACTATAAAATTTATAATAAGAAATTACTAGCTATTATACACCATTTTAAATAATAAAGATTTAAACTAAAAAGTATTTCTTTTTTAATTTAAGTTTTAAGTAACTATAAAAACTTATAATACTTTATTACTATAAAGTAACTAAGTTATTAATAAACATATTAAATTAAATACTTATTTTAGTTTAACTTTATAATTATGTACTAACTAGATAAATAAAAAAGGAAATTAAATATTTTTACTTACTATATATAAAATACTCTAGTTTAAGAAAAAGCTTATAAAGCTTAATAATAAATACTTTTCTATTTAAAATTATTTAATAATATATTAGAATTTAACTTAACTAAAATAAATAGGCCTATTTAATAAATTATTAAAAATAAGTACTTAAATAATAAGTTTATTTAAAAAACTTAATTACTAATATAAAATAAAACCTGTTGCTTTAAGAAAATTCCTTTAAGTAAATATAAAACTAATAAAGTTAACTATACTATTATAACTAACTAGTAATATTTAATAATAATAAACTTAAAATTAAACTTTTTTAAATTATATACAATTTTCTTACTAGTAGCTACTTTAGTTATAAAAAAACTTTTAAAATTTTATAATATAAATACTACTAGCTATAAATGTTTATAATAATATGTTAATATATATTTTATTACTATACTTACTAAAACTTTAATGCTTTCTATAAGAAGTACTATAGCTTTTTAAAACCTTTCTCTATTTTTAAAAGCAAATAGAAGAATATTTTTATAAATTTTGTTACTAATTTTCTAGACTCTAAAGGCTATACTAATCTTATAGTAGTAATAAACTATTTTATAAAATACTAATATCTAATTTCTTATAATAAGATAACTATTTTAGCTATAGCTTACTTTTTTTACTATTATATATAGATAGATTATAGTCTCCTAAAAACAATTATATTAAATTAAAAAATTTAGTTTATTTCTACCTTTTGTAATAAACTTTATAAATAACTATAAATTAAACTTTAACTATTTTCTACTTATTATCTAAAAACTAATAGCTAAATAGAAAAAGTTAATAGTATAATAAAGTAAGTCTTATATATATATATACAAACTCCTAGTAAGATAACTAAGTAAACCAACTACTTTTAGTATAGTTTAAAGCTAATAATACTATATTTAAATTTATAAAAGTTTTTTATTTTTAGCTAATATAAATTAATACTTTTAAATAGGTTTTAAACTTTTTATAAAAACTTAAAAATATTTTTACTAAATACTATAAGCTATAGAAGCTAATTATATAATAAAGAAAATAGCTAATATTTAATAATTAGTTTAAAAAGAAATAATTTAGGCTTAGACTTTTTAAAAAAAAATATGTAAACTAAATATAATTATTTACTTTTAACTACTAAATAAAAGACATAGTTTAGCTTAATATATAAAATATTTAAATAAAATAACTATTTAAAAAGCTAGACTTAAAAGCTTTTAAAAAAAATACTATATTTCTTAAATAATTTCTTTATATACATACTAACCTAAACTCTTTAAATTTCTAAATATATACCTAGTTTTCTATATATTATTACTTTAGCTTATTATACTTAAATTTAAATATATTCTAAATTAACAAAACCTACTACCTAAGCCTATTAAAGTTAATAGAGAAACTAAATACTATATTAAATAAATTAAAGAACTACGCCTAAACTATAAACCAAAATACTATAAATACTTAGTTACATAAACTAAATATAATAACCTAATATAAAATTTTATAAATAACTTTTAAAATATAACTATTATAAAAGAATTTTACCTTAAAAACTTAGATTAACTTAAACTTAATACTTAACATAAATACCTTTTATAAAAACTTAAATTTAAAAAAGGTATTATTATAGTAACTATCTATAATACCTTATAAGAGGCTTTTAAAAAAGTATTTTTTATAACCTTTTTTTTATTATATATTTATGTATTAGCTACGTACTAGTATATAAACTCTATTTTTAAATATTTCTATTTATAACTTATTTTATTCTTTTTCTTTATAATATTTTAAACTATTACTTAGTATTATATGTAGTAATTAATTAATACTTTGTTTTAAGCTCTTAACATTCTACACGTAGTACTTTTATAATATATACTTATTATAATTTAGAAACTCTAATAATTATACTACTAGTTTAAACTTTTTACTGGTAGCTATTTGGTATTTTAATAGTAATCTATATATACTATACTTTTAGTTTAATTTTTTTAAGTTAAAATACTTTTACTTAACATGTATAAAGTAATAGTTATAGTAATATACTAAATATAATAACTTACTATATTTTTTTTTTACTTTGTTTTTATGTATTAAATATTTTTATTCTAGAATTTTTTTTTTAATATAAAGAATTCTAGTATTTAAGGTTTTTTTTTTTTTTTTAACTTTATTTAGTTTTTTATTTTTATATTTTTATAGTATTTACATTTTAGCGTACATTTCTTTTAATATTACTTTTAGTATTATTAGCTTTACAAGTTGTTTTAATATTTTATATTAATTATAGTATTAAAGTTTTTTAAAATTTATTTATTTAGTTTTTATTTATTTAGTTTTTATTTATTTAGTTTTTATTTATTTACTACTTTTTTATATACTTTTAATTTTTTTAATTTTTTTAATTTTTTTAATTTTTTTAATTTTTTTAATTTTTTTA